>NKCJ01000432.1:0-34308 GCA_003947015.1 Fusarium sp. AF-6
TCCCCACCTCCCGCTCCTGCTACGGCAGGTAAAAGGTGCCAAACCCTGCCGTGGGGTGTCCCGGAGCAAACCAGAAACGCCCTCTTTTGTAGGTGTTTCAAACATGGACAGGTTGGTGGTTTGTGAAAAAACCAACCGACGCGAATCCCCCCCCAAAAAGACCAAAAAATACCCCCCTTTTTTTCTCCGCGGCCCCCCTAAAAAAAAAAAAAAAAAAAAAAAAACACCAAACAATAAAAAAGGCAAAAAGTGCAAAAAAGGGGGCCCCGTCCGAAGGCATGCCCACTGCTCGACCTGAGATACTCTGGGAGCGGACGGGCACCCTCCGCGTGCGCTTGAGATGGGAAACTCTTGGACGCAGGAGGGCCAGCGTTCATCCCGCTGCACCATTCGGTCCATGTTTAGTTGTTGAGTGGGTGCTTTGTTCATTTGATCTATATTACTAGAGGCGGGCGTGATGTCATGGCAGTGGTTGACGGTCGTTGGCAGTGTTGAAGGCCGTCAGGGATGTGGCGGGATATCACGCCCATAACGTCGATAACATTTAGAAGATAAGGCTTTAGATAAGAGATAAGAACTAAAATATGGCGGAAAAGTGTGGCTGATTGTTTCTTGTGCCTGTGTGTGTGTGAGTGGAAGGTGTGTTTGCCTCCCATTGTGAAGCACGGATGGCTTGGTGTATAACTTGGCGCTCTGACAATCAGCAAACAAAACTCAACGGCAATTTACCTATTAAACCGCTACCAAGTACGACATGGTTCCATCGAAATATCACACGACCTCGCAACCAACATCGCTATGGCTACCGTGCTGAACTCCCCGACTTCAGGGCGCGAATCAGTTATCCCCTACACGCTCTTCACCAAGAATGAACGCCGCTGGATAGTTGCCATGATTGCCCTCGCTGGCTGGTTCTCGACACTCAGCAGCTTCATCTACTACCCAGCCATTCCTGTCATCGCCGACGACCTTGGCGCGTCGATTGGCATGATTGATCTCACTGTCACTTCGTACCTCGTCGTCTCGGCCATCGCTCCGGCTGTCGTCGGAGATGCTGCAGACACGTTTGGGAGGCGCCCTTTGTATGCGATAACTTTATCGCTTTATGTGGCGGCCAACGTGGGCATCGCACTCCAACACTCAGCTGTGGCCTTGCTGCTGCTTCGGATGTTGCAGAGTGCGGGGGTTTCCGGTAAGCAAAGAACCTCCATATTGCCTGTGATAGAGCTAATCACGCCAGTAGGGACGTTTTCCGTAGCGTACGGGGTAATTGCCGACATCTCAACGCCTGCCGAGAGGGGCGCCTTTGTCTCGGCTCTGTCATTCGGGTAAGCGCCCTGTCTCACCAGAAGGAGTGCAAATGTTGACGCCTTCAGGATAACTACCGCTCCGAGCCTCGGCCCAGTCCTAGGAGGTGCCTTTTCCTCTGGCCCTGGTTGGAGATGGATCTTCTGGTTCCTGACCATCGCCTCTGGCTTCTGCCTCCTGGCTATGATGCTGGCGCTCCCAGAGACGCATCGCGCCTACATAGGCAATGGGGGTACTCAACCAGCAAGGCTCTACCGCCCTGTCGCTCCACACATTATGAGGCCTTGGAAGGGTGACCGTGGCCCCAAGGCTCCCCCCTTGCCTCGAAAGCCCCGGAAGTTACCAAACCCAATCAAGAGCCTACGCATCCTATCACGAAAGGACGTAGCCGTGAGCATCATGCCCGGTAGCTTTCTCTACACAGTATACTGCTGCATACATGCGTCTCTCGCTACGACATTCATGGAAATCTACCATCTCAACAAATGGCAAGCCGGACTCATCTACCTCCCCTTCGGCATCGGCGCCATCATTTCAACCCTTGTGTCAAGCAAATGGATCGACCACGACTACCGAGTGGTAGCCAAGGCACACGGTCTACCAATCAACAAAGTACCAGGTGATGATCTCTTGCACTTTCCTATCGAGGAAACTCGTATTCGGAGCGCGTTTCTGCCCACCTTTGCCTCCTTTGTCTCTGTCTTGGCGTATGGGTGGCTTGTTGCTAAACACACGGTGAGGAACGCCACAGGTACGTTGGTTACTATTGTTGACCCGATTAGCATCTTGCGGCGCCTCTAGCATGTCTCTTCGTTGCGGGGTTTTCTATTCAAACTTGTTTCAACGTAGGTAACTCAATGCGTGGGTGAATTCAGCTGATTGGGTCCATTCAGATCAACAACACACTACTGGTTGACATCAATCAAGATGCTCCCGCCACGGCTCAGGCATCTTCCAACATTGTTAGGTGCATCCTCTCTGCCGCACTGGTGGCTGCTCTTGAAAAGATGATAGATCAAATGGGGTTCGGATGGACCTTCACGCTCATGAGTGGCCTCTGTCTGATTGCAGGATTCTTCTACTTGATTGAACTAAAATATGGAAGGGGATGGAGGACTGCTCGACATGGCATGACCTTGGACTAGATATCTTCATCATTCACCCTGATACCCATTTGGGAACTTGTCGAGAAGTCGCCTCATCTCTTCAATCGCCCTGGATTGGAAATTAGTCAACGGTAATTTATATGCTTGGCAGTACTTACTTCTCCCGGTACATCTTTATCTCGGGGTACAGCGTAGACGCACAAAAGTGTCCGCTTCTGTTCAAACCATTAGTCGGGTAACAGAGGATCAAGATATGACCTACATGGAATAGAGATCGTTACGATCGTCAAACTCGTCTCGCGGTTCAGAAGGCTTGAAGATCTCTGAGTACTCATCCATCCACTTGCTGCCAAGTCCATAGCGCTCGGTAAGCATAGTTCCAAGATCAACTACAGATCGTAAGTTGCCGTGAACAAAATATGTTCAAACAAGGGAAGGGACCTACACTCGTGGTGACCCCAGAAAACGGAAGGATCGAAATAAACGGGCTCTCCAGTGGCTCCGTTTTTCGCCAAGTTGCCATACCATATGTCCCCATGAAGCGCAACTGGCTTGATGCTCCTGCCATGGGTTACGAGCGGGCGTAGCAACCGAGGGATGACCTTGCTCATGAACTGCGGCACAATCTCATCAAGCTCCTCGCTCGGGCCCTGTGATTCCCTCTCTTGGTCGACAAAGGACTGGAAGCGACGTGTGTACATCTCTTCCCACGTCTTGCACCAAGAGATCTCTTGATACATGCTCCCCTGGTGCGTCATGACATGGAAGCCAAACTCATCCGGTGCGTCCTCATCGGCCATGCTGTTGCTATGGAGATCGGCGAGCATGGTTGCAAACTTTCCTACGTCTGGAAGTTTAGGTTCATTCCCCATGTCGACAAATTCACACAGGTAAAAGTGCGTATTGGGGTCAGACTTGAAGGTACCCCAAGCGATGGGTCGAGGGATGCCTCCGGGTGTATACTTGTGGATGACCTTAGCGCCCTCAAACTCGCCCCGGAGCATGCTTAAGCCATTATCTCCAGTGCCTATCTTGAGAAAGTAGCTCTGTAGAGTCTTGTCGGGCATCTCCACGTCAACGCGGTGAGGTTCGGTCCAGTTGCTCCCACCGTAAGAACGAGCGTCCTTGACCCTAGACCCGGGAGGGAAATCTTCTGAACGTTAGATAAATACTCCAAGAGGTCGAGGTAAGTTTTACTTACATTCAGTCACTGCGTCATCCACAGTAACTGGTCCTTTATCCGCCTGCTTGGTGGGCCTTGGGATTGCGTCGAGAGCCATTTTGTCTTGATTTAACAAAGAAGTTGGGATGGAGGGACGGAGGGAGCGTGCTTTATAGCCACACTTCACCCCTAAGGACTCGGAACCAACCATCTTGGCCAAACCATATTGTGTCGGATGTTGGTGTGCCATCCCCGCTTCTACCAGTTCTTTGTTCCGGCCGTAACCAACACATGTGATATCTCTTGGCAGTATTGAGCCGGTACTTTATACTAAGTCCGAATCTCTACTGACTTGATGAGTTTCGTGTGATTTTTCACGACGATCTCTTCCCATGTTTGAGGGTTATTGGCAAGTGCAAAACAACGCCAAGGTCCATGAGGGCCCTGTTGAACTGGATTAAGGCATCATATCAAGTAAGATCCCTTCTGCTAAAACCGATGCCAATGTCTTACCAGTCCTCTAGGGTTTCCCCCGCGAGCCATCGTCAAGAACAGCGAGGGCAATGGCAGAAGCAACTGGAATACCACAGCCCGGGTCGACCTCGATATCCAGGGCTCGCAACTCTCCTATTTTCTCAAGGCAAGTATTTCTTTCATCTAGCCAGCCATGGACAGTTACTCATTACGTATATAGCAGAGAAAGGGGCCTAACGCCGGTCCTATGTTCCGAGGCGAGTACGAGTCCATGAAGTTGATTAACAAGTTGATTCCGGATTTCTCTCCGACACCGATCGCTTGGGGGAAACTACAAGGCTCTGATGGTTACTTTATTCTCTTCTCTTTTTATGATCTCTCCGAAGGCAACCCCTCCATCCCAATCTTCACCCACGCGGTCTCTCAACTCCACACCCTCAGCATCAACGAGAATCCCACTGGCAAATTCGGGTTCCAGATGGCTACATATAATGGAACGCTTGAGCAGGACAACAATTGGACCGACACATGGGAAGAATTCTATGCTAGAGGGATGCGGCACATGCTGAAACTTGAGGAGGAGGCGAGAGGACCAAGTGAGGAGCTACGGCAGCTGTCAGGCCCATTCTTTGACAAGGTCATCCCGAGACTGCTTCGGCCTCTGGAGACAGGCGGGAGAAGCATCAAGCCCGTGCTTCTCCACGGTGACTTGTGGCTCGGTAATGTCTCTAACCAAACCGACTCTGGAAATCCGCTCATGTTTGATGCATCGGCGTTTTGGGGCCATCATGAGTGTAAGCGATCTACATTTGGCTTTTTCTTGCTCGGTTACCCTGCTCACCTGACTCCAAATCGCCTCCTTTCTCTTCTTCTTAATGTCTCTCCACTAACGACAGCGACTCAGACGAGCTTGCAACCCTGCGCTTGGTGGGGGATGACGAGGACTGCATTGAGTGGGCACAAGAATGTCTAAAAAGCTATCACGAACAGATTCCGAAATCCGAGCCTAAAGATGACTGGGATGATCGAAACGCCCCCTATTCCACGTCTGTGCTATCTCTTCCACACTGAACTGTCCACCTAGCTTTGCTGACTTTACGCGTTAGTCGTGTAATCATCCACGACTCGGCGCTTTACCCGGAGGAGCCGCAATTCAGGAGAACGTACGTACTTGTCCACTTCCATTTGCTTTTCTGAGCACACAATAACCGCGATGGCGCAGCTTGATGGAGGAAATGCGAAAGCTAGTGGACAAGTTCTCTGGGGATCACGTCGAGCACTAGCACACGGCCTGATCAACTCGGGCAAGCAGTTAGGGCTGTAGATTTGAGACAAGCTTGATAGACTGGATTGAGTGGCTTATTATGAAATACATCTCCGTATCTACCAAGTGCAACAATATTTAACCTTACTACTTGGCCTTCGCAAATAGCCTCTTCTTCAACCAACGATATGATCATTTCAAGAAAGGCAATGGGGCTCACAGCCAAAACCTGAATCTCTCCTCTGTGCGTTCCATTATCCTTTATCTTCACCTCTTGTCTTTCAAGAGGATATCTCCACGAACTAATTCGACCTAGGAATCTTGCTCACGCATTCTTGACCCGATCAAATCAGCATATCAATTACCCTATTCCCAATCCATTCGGCAATCCTATCATGATGAGAGCTTTTGTTCCGTAGGAACTTGATGCACTGTCATCGGTTGTACTGGCGCATAGTTGCTAGGCACTTGAACCGCCGGATCAGAAGCATATACTTGAACTGTACCGCTGTGGCGCTTAGTCGCAACCCTCCTCTTACAGTTGGAACAACTGTGGTGAATATCTTCTGCCCATCCAGCAAGTTGAGGAAGACAAGTAAAGCAGATGCAGACTAAGCAACAAAGGACTGAAAGGAGACTTTTTAACCAGCTATTAGTCACTTCATCTCGCCAATATTCGTGAGTCATTCTTACCACTGAGTATCACTCCCTTCTTTTGAGATGGTCGTTTCGGCCCGTCTCTTGCAGAATGGACAATCGATGAATTCTGGTCTATCTCCTAATCGAGCAAGAGGTGTCACCATTTGAGGAGCCGGGACGTCGTTTATCTTCAGTTCATTTTCTGGTCCTGGTGCTGCCTTATCGGGAAGATGTACAGGCACAGGGATGGTGTTGGTCCTGCGAAATATTTAGCCGGCCAAGCCTCAAGGGGCAAGTGAGCGGAGCATACTCTGTCTGTATGAGATTCTCGGGCATTTCTTTTGGTGGCGCGACGCCAGGCGTTGTCGTGGTTGTCGCCGATGAGGCCATCTTCAATCGCAGTAAATAGGTAGGTCAGGTGGATTTGCAGCGTTGCAAGGGGCCAAACTAGTTATTTAAGCAAACTCCTACCTGGTTTATAAGGGCCTGAGACACTTTACACCTGATCTCGCCCGACGACAGTGAGGGGATCCCAACCCTTGCAGCAGCCAAGCCAATCTTCCGAGTGTCACCCCCAAATGCGGCGCAGCCCTTTTCCAGGTCTCTGATTGGTATTGGGTACGGCAAGGGGGAAATGAATTCCAGAATTTAATTGGCAACTGAACTTGTCTCATTTTCATCATGTGGCACAACCGAAGGCATCATCCCAGCTGGAGTCCTGGACCATCTCACCTGAAACGCATGCGACTCTGCCAAGCAACAAGGACTCGGTTATAATACCTACTACGGAGTCAAAAGCTATTTGTCGTTCTTTACGGAGTATACCAGCTGTCAACTAACAACCATGCGTCTACTCAAGGTTGCTTCGGTCGACTCCCCTTTGGGCCTGGAGATGGTTGACTTCAGTCCCAACAATATTCCTCCTTACGCCATTTTGTCTCACACGTGGGGCGACGACGAGGTCATCTACACAGACGTGATTGCGAATAATGCTAAACAAAAGAGCGCATATCACAAGATTGAGTATACATGTCGACAAGCAATCGCCGACGGGTACGGGTATGTTTGGGCCGACAACTGTTGCATCGACAAGCGCAGCAGCGCTGAGCTATCAGAATCAATTAACTCCATGTTTGAATGGTATCAAAAGGCTGAGAGATGTTATGCATATCTAACCGACTGCCCTGGAGACATCGACACGACTACGCTAGACTCCCCATTTACCAAGAGTCGGTGGTTCACAAGAGGCTGGACACTACAAGAGCTGGTGGCACCTAGGGACCTCGTCTTCTATGGTGAGAACTGGGTTCGCATCGGCGAAAAGAAAACCCTCAGCATAACTCTATCAGTAATCACTGGTATAGACGAAGACATCTTGATAAACGATCGCCCGATCCAGTCTGCGAGTGTGGCCAAGAGAATGTCCTGGGCATCCTCGCGCCAGACGACACGACCGGAGGATGTCGCTTACTCCCTAATGGGATTATTTAATGTCAACATGCCGATGCTATATGGAGAAGGAGACAGAGCGTTTATTCGACTACAAGAAGAAATCATGAAGCAATCCGACGATCAGTCCATCTTTGCTTGGACAGACCGAGAAGCCTCTCCAGATACACTTCACGGTCTCCTCGCCAAATCACCCGCCAATTTTCGATACTCCAACTCTGTCGTCCCTTACGAAGACTGGGAGCCGAGAACACCATACTCAATGTCCAACCGAGGCCTTCGTATTGATCTTCACCTCACTCGACAAGACGGGGATATCTTTGTCGCTGCCATCGATTGTCCTTCACCAAGGGACTATGAGAACGGTAGTTTTCTGGCACTCTACCTACAGAAAGTTTCAGATGGTGACGAGCAGTATGCTCGTGTCAGAGTTGGTCAGTTTGCCAAGGTCAATGAGCGAGGTAATATTCGCTCCATTTACGTCAGACAAGATGCCCAACAACCTCCAGTGGAAGGAGTATTTCCAACTCACGTTCTTCAACTACGCAAAGGGCCTGACCCCAGTGGATACGGCGTAACAAAAATCCTGTCCTCCCCCATAAGCGTACCTACAGAGTTTGAAGACGTCACTTCATCCAGAGGATCACCGCGAGCATGGCTCTCGCGACAATGGCCCACCACATACCGGCTCAACAAGGCCCCCGGCCAAGCTACCATGGGAATAGTGTTTAGACGCGACGACAAGGAGCGATTGCTGGTCATGCTCGGGTCAGCCCCAGGATTAAAGGTTGCGTTTCACGCAATGGAACTACCCATGTCCGTAACCGCAGAAGGCGAGGATCACGGCATCACGCCGTCATTTGAACAGATGCAGACTTTGTTTCAGTCCAAGCTTTGTGGAGAGTATATTTTGCTCGACTATCACAGAATCCGAGTCGATGCGCAACCAATTGTACACAAATCGTCCAAATACTACTTGATAGACATCGCGATCGAGGTGGTCAGAGAGTCTTCGCGGTTCTTGGAAGCTTGGGAGGCGATCAAACGCGCAGAGAGAGCTATTCAGGCGGAAATAGAGGCTAGGAACATGGAAGAGCGGGAGAGAAAGCGTACAGACAAGAAGGGGTGGCGCCGATTACTATCTTAGGGAGCCATGCCCGGCTTCGTGTGAGCCTGTTTGCACAAGGCTGCTCCTTTGCAGACCTATCTAAGTTTACGATGCTAGAGTTTAGTCTCGATCTTCCGGCCCCGTTACTGCATCAAGGGCTGGGGTTTAACTATAATGAAGAACACATTTGACCAAGAATCACAAAGTGATGGAGTCGCAAAACTGATATCAAACCACTTCATTGGCAAACTCATAACTACTTAGTCTTCGTACAGGTCCCTTCCCCTTCCATTGTGGCAAAGAAGTAGCACGCGTCAAACCCCAAAGCTTTCTCGCCGTCCACACTTAATTGGCGTCCTTCCGAGCATCTTCAGCCAAGTCGTAAGCGTTGATAGCCCTGTTGGCAAGCACAGTGGCTCCTCTATTCGAGATCGGCTGAACGATATCGATATAGAACTTGGTCTTCCAACCGTGTACGCATTCCAGCTCATGAAGCATCTAACTGATCCACTCCCAGGACTCTGCGTGTCTCAGGTAGGTCCCATCCTCATGCCTCCATCCATTCTGTACACAAGCCCGAAGGACCCCCTGCATCATCATTGAGAGATATTGGGAGCTCGTTTTGATGCAAATATTCGAGTAAGTATTGCCGTTTGAGAGAAGATTGCGAATACTGATTAAGGCGTATTTCAAGGCCTGGATCTCGGCAAAGAGACTGGTTTGTGGCAATCCCTCTGGGACCAGACCAAAGGAATTGTTGCGGGATTTTGGACCGTAATAGACTGCCCATGCAGCCCGAGGAGAGTTGCTCCGATAGGCGCCGTCAATGGCAATGAAAAGTGAGCTCATGTCGAGTTGATTGGCGCCTGTTGCGGGGTCTTTTATCACCAGGTGCGAAGTTCCTGTTACCCACTAGCACTGGATGAAGTCGCTGCCCATGAGCATCTTGTCCAGCCGTTTCCGAGATATTATTCGTAGTTGATAGAAGTGGCCGCAATGCTTCGATATTGGATGGTGATGCTAACTGAAGACGTCAACGGCCAGGTTGCATGGGTTGGAGGAAGGAATGCCGCCGACCACGTGCGATATCACGTGGCACCCCAACTCTTCAACGCCACCTCTCAGAACAGATACCAGATCACTATGGCTGGAGCGCTACTCGAGGGTATTATATGACTCCTGTCTACAAACACATAAAGATTTGGGCATCAAAGAGTTTCTCGGTTATGGGGCTCTAGATTGGGGAAATGAAGCTAGCTCATCACTTCTTTAATCCAACCCTGTCGCCCCTAGGCTCCATTGAGTGTATTTTTTGGCAATACTCAGCAAATTTAGACCAGAAAGTCTTATAATAACTTCACATAGGATATTCATGAAGAGAAAAAAACTTGGTCGAAATTGCAGTCTCGTGTTATCACTATCAATCCTGATGAGAAGAGTTGAACGATAACAATTCCATCCATGTCCAGCCCATAGAAACCTTAGCCCTTCCATGGCCAAACCCGATGGTTGTCATTGTCTGCGGACAGACATGTTATGCAAGACCAGGAAAAGTAGCCAAGATGGCCTTCATTTACTGGTTTGGCCAGCATCCCCGCCAAGAACCTGTGACCTGCTCAATGGCATTGTTAACCTGCCAGGCAAGTCTAAGATGAGACGTCAGTCAGTAATATCCATTTTCATACAATCAGTCTAAACTTACCCAGCGGTAGTACTCAAGTCAGCCTGCCACCAACCATCATCCCTCTTCCAGCACTGCCAGTTGTGAACAGTAAGGCCCTTGCCTCGAATGGCAGCCAGGAAACACTGGCCGTATCGATCCTCGCAGTAGCCCTGGAACTTGAAGGAAAGTCGCTTAAGACCGCCGTCGCCCCAGGAGCCGTTGCACTCCCAGCCGTCAGCCATGGCGGCAGGGGCAGAAGCAGCCACGAGAGCTGTGATGGTTGCAAGGGAGAACTTCATGTTGAAAGATGGGGTTTGAAAGATGTTTGTAAGGTGGTTGATGGATTGCTGATGTTGAGATTGTTGTTGCTGTTGATAGGAAAGATCGTGTCTTCGTTCTGCCCTTTTATAATCCAAGTCTTCATTATGCACGGCACTCCTATTTGGCCTGCGATGTTTCACTCAACTTACAGTACCTGCTGTAAATGGTAGAATATTGCGCCTGGGACTGTACATTCCTAAAGAAGACCTATCTTTCATGTAGATCATAGTGCTGACTGCAAGGGGTCCAGTCGGATCTTCATTATGACTGCAAGGGACTTCCCTCGAGGCCAGTGTCCCCTTTCTTGTTATGCCCTCTTTGCCCTACTTTTTATATGTCCATCATTCCACACATACTAATTCCGCGCTTCCTAGAAAGTCTCTCAACCGAGATACGCCTGTCCTCAAATTCAATGTTGGCATATTCCTCTTCGAGACTATCTTGTCCCTTTCACTTCTGAAACCTCTCACTTGATGAGCACGCGACACAGTGAACTTTTGTTAACAGTATGTGGTCAGTGGCACCCTTATCGCAGGGCTCTCCACCGATCGTCAAGCTGAGAGATCCTGTCATCCGTCGTAACATAGGGCGGGGATGAGGCGGTGTCGCGTGTTCATGGAGATCGACATCTCGGCGTATCTTTCAACTGCCGCAATCCTTGTTGGCGGATCGTGCCGAGATCTGATATGCCCAGTTGGAGCATTCCGACTGGCTGCCACCTGGACGACTAATGCCGTCAGCAGCCATGTCAGCTCCAGGCTTGGCTCTCCACATGATAGATCGGCAACCTACCATTTTCGTACAACTCCAAGCGGAAAATAGACCCTAGAAAGACATAGCTTAGAGTAGGAAGGATCCTAAATACAAAGGATAGTAGCGGAGTATGACCTCTCAGGATTCTATTGTCTCAGACCTCAGGCCTCTTTGTGCTGTGCCTCAATGATCGACATTAGTGCGGACAAAAGACCTTCCGCTTACTGTCGATGCACTTCGTCGCAGTGATACAGTGATCTTGGCTCCTCTAAGTGTCTTGGGCTTTGCACGACGTATCAAGGGGATAAGAGAGCGCCCACGTGTACTGGCTACGCCTCGACGCATTGCGAGGCTTAGACCTAGCAACAGAAAATCGGGCGTTCCTATTGGCACACATATTCTACGAGACGCAATGGACCGTGGCATTGATGGCCAATTAGGCGGAAATCAAGAAGGGTTAGGAACTGCCAAATATTGAGAGGCAGATGGACCGTTCTAATGCAAATAAGCATAATGTAACCTTGCTGCGCCCGCTCAAATGGCCTATAGAGCGAAATACCGACCAAACAAACTAGAAGTCTACTGATCCTGAGACTCACAGTTATTTCTCATTTTTAATGAGTATGTAGTGGGCGAGGTGGTGAATTTGGTGATGCATTGGTTAGAAAGGAGTAAGACCATGGGCAATTCGACTTGAAGGTGGGATAACCAGTCTGGAAGATCGAGGGTGGCATTTAAGCTATAGGTCTGTAAATTTGGTGCTTGAAAATGAAATTTATGCTAAGAGTCAGTACAGAGCTCTCCAGGACTCCCTAATGGTGTATGGCACTTGGAAAGCACCTATTGCACTCGAAACATCGATGGTAGTTATAGGGTAGGTAAGCTGTGCTTCTTGGGAATTCTCACTATCGTCTCCCACGACATCAATCGGGCACATGAGGGACTTATACTGCCAGAACTCTAGGTCGTCGATTTCTGGACTATTAATTGTTCTTAGCTGGCATGATGTGCCATGTGGTAGTCAGAGTACCTAGTCAGTATGTCTTGGTTCTACCGAAGACTGGCTCACGTTGGAAGAAATCTGAAGCATTATACAGGGCAATTTGTGCTACTCATCACCTCGGCACAACCCGAAGAGTACGACCTGAATTGACTTTCCTCGCGATGCACTAATTTTATTTTGTTCCTGGTAGGCGAGATCCATGAATCATCATCCGTAGAGTCCAGATCTAGGGGCTGTGTCCGCAACAGTTGTACAACACATCAAAATTCAGCGAACCGAGTCTTTGGACGTTGCACTCAGTATTACAGGACGACCTCATGCTTTAAATCCACCTAACATATGAATAAAACTCCACGTCGTCTATTCCTCAGCTCAATACTAACAATGCACCTCTCAAGCCCTATTTATTCCTGCCCAGCTACCACCGCCAATCGCTAAAGCTTCGCGTACCCAACCGGAATGCCCCCTACCTCATTCGGAGGATCGACACTC
Organism: Fusarium sp. AF-6; assembly: GCA_003947015.1. Taxonomy (NCBI): domain Eukaryota; kingdom Fungi; phylum Ascomycota; class Sordariomycetes; order Hypocreales; family Nectriaceae; genus Fusarium; species Fusarium sp. AF-6. Next base: position 12,743 of record NKCJ01000432.1, read on the forward strand.
TAGCTCTGACGTCAGTGGAACCCGAAGCGACCACAGCTTGTCTTGACTGACCCTGATTTGGGACGAATCCGCGGGCAGCTGAAAGCTGATGTCTCAGCCTTGACCCAATAATGACCGCAGACATGTCGTCAAGGCAGGTACATGGCGTAGTGATGCTCGGATCTGATGATGTAGGATGTCTGTGGACGGGATCTTGGTAGCGAGATCGCGGCCTCTTAAATAGTGCTGTCCTGCCAGATCCAAGGAGCTAATTCTCTCAATAGTAAGCACATAACTCAACTCATTCTTCTCTGTTCATTCAACAAGTCGCAAAAATGGTGATTCTCGTTACTGGTGTAAGCATATCTGCCGTGTTCCCCAAGACCGCACTAACAGCAATGAAAGGGCGCCGGCTTCCTCGGCCGTAACCTTGTACAGCTTCTTCTCGACCACAATCACGAAGTAGTAGTCCTCGACTCGCTATGGACAGGTTCACGTAGCAACTTTGATGGTTTGAGAGGGAACAATAAGCTACGATACATCCAGTGCGCGAACCCATATCCCTACCGCCTCCAGCATTCTAACATGTCCAGATCGGATGTGAGGGATCCTTTACCCCCAATAGCTGGTGTTGACCAGATCTACCACCTCGCATGTCCTGCAAGCCCAGTTCACTTCGAGACACAGCCCATCGATATCCTACAGACATGCTTTAATGGAGCGACGAATGTCTTGGACTACGCAGTCAAGCATAACGCTCGGATACTGCTAGCTAGCACTTCAGGTACTACCTAGCCAACTGCCTAAGCTCTGCCGGTTGCTAATACCACGTAATAGAGGTTTATGGAGACGCTCAGATTCCTTGCCAATCAGAAGACTACCGAGGGAATGTGAACTGCTTCGGGCCACGAGCCTGTTATGACGAGGGCAAGAGAGTCATGGAAGCCCTCGCATATGGGTACCATCTTGAGCATGGACTCGAGGTTCGGATTGCCCGCATTTTCAACGCATATGGACCCTTCATGTCAGAGTCCGACGGTCGAGCTGTCCCCAACTTTATCATGGCAGCTTTGAAGGGAGAGCCCATGACCATTTATGGAGACGGACACTCTACCCGATGCTTCCAATTCGCCAAGGACTGCGTGGAAGGATTGGAAGCACTCATGAACAGCGACTACTCTAGTCCTGTCAATATTGGAAGTGACTGTGAGATCGAAATCAGCGAGATTGCAGAGACGATTGCCCAAGTCGTTGCATCGAAACTGGGACACCGGAATCCCGTACCGGTTAATTTGCTACCAGCAAGGGAGGACGACCCCATTAATAGAAAACCCGACACGACACTCGCGGAGACTGTTCTTGGATGGAAGCCTAAGGTCTCGTTACAAGAGGGCATTTCAACGACGGTGGACTGGTTTATCGAAAGGGAGGGGGAATTGGTGAGCAGACTATAGACAAAGGAGATGAGAATATATAGATAGCTGGTCTCATGAAGCGAACAAGCGAGTGTAATAATTTCCCTTCCATCTTAATAATGACACCCGTCATGGTCTAAAGGTGCGCTTTGGCGGCCGTGCTCCTGACGGCCTTAGCCATCACTTCAGTAGCCATCAAGACCTCCTCATCCTGACCTGTCCACCCAACTACTTGGAAACTGCAAGGAGCACCATGGACAGCTTCTGGATCATCTTGAGAGAAAGTTTGGTCAGATAAATCATATGAGCGGGCCTAAAAGAAAAGGGAAACTTACAGCCCTCCATGGTCTGTGAGTCAACAGCCTTGTCTGCTTTCAAGAAAGGGATGACGGAGGCAGGACACTAGATGATTCGATAGTGGTTAGCAAAGGTTTCTTGGGGTCGGCCTGTCGATCACTCACATCAAGTAGATTCCAAATCATGGTATACCAAGGCACGCCATATTTCCCATGAGGCACAGCTGTTCCACGAGACCCAGGACACAACAACACATCAATCTCATTCTCCATCCAGACTTTGTGCCACGCATGACGGTAATCCTCGCGGTCGCGGTTAAAATCCCATAGGTCGTCCAAAGTAAACTCTCGCAGCTCAAGGCCCGAAGCAGCACTGACATGGAGCAATGCTTGGATTGGCTGCTCATCTCCGTCTGCGAGAATTTGCATTATCTGGTTCTTGTGATCGAGCTTCGTTGAATTTGCAAAGATTAGGGCAGCCTGGGCGAGAGGCAAGGGAGCTGAGATGGTCTTGACTTGGTGACCTGCTGCTTTCAAGGCCCGAGATGCTGCATCCAAGGCCCTAGCAACAGGTGGGAAAACCGGGAGCTCAGAGTCTCCAGTCCAGTAACCGATTGTCAACTGCTTCTTTCTCGGGACATCCCTCCACGGTATGCAGAGAGCTGTCGAGTCACGAGTCCAGGGCTCCCTCTGGATGACTGTCTTGCAAAATAGCGTCAGATCTCGAGCACTCTGAGCGTGCGGTCCCAGACTAGGAGCAACTCCTGGCCAACCTTTGGGGATAAGGGCCTGTTGGCCGCTCCAAGGAATACGTTGGGCCGTCGGCTTGAACCCAAAAGCGCCGCAGCACAGAGATGGAGCTCGTATGGAGCCTCCAATATCGGTGCCCACGCCGAGCAGGGATCCTCGGAAGCCAACTAGCGCGCCTTCTCCTGAGCTGCTTCCGCCTGGGGTGAGGCTCAACTTGTGCGGGTTCAAAGTGTAACCGAAGACATTGTTCATGCCTTCACACACCTAGTGCATGTTAGTCACTTCGGACGCCTGAGGGGCAAAGACTAGAACGCACGAAGAGGGTCTGGGGAACATTGGTCTTGCAGTACAACACTGCACCAGCCTCCAAGAGCATATCCACTATGACCGAGTTCTTGTCAGCCTTTGGCTTGTTTAGATATGACACGAATCCGAGGGTAGCCGTTTCATCTTTGACCATCAACGTGTCCTAAGATGCGAGACCATTAGTGTGCTGCGCCAACCATCATTTGCTTCTCCAAGATCAAAGCAATGCCAACCATCCACTGACCTTGAGGCTGATTGGCATCCCGTGAAATGGCCCTATAGGCTTCCCCTCTTTGGCGAGGAAGTCATCACACTCCTTTGCTCGCTGCAAGGCTTTTTCAAAGAAGATTTCCGTCAAGCAATTCGTCTATGACAGCATCAGCACTCCTACACAATACCCAAGCATGAGAAGGGACCTGCAGACCAGTTGCTGTGCGGCGGCAGCACGCTTGCAGAAGGCAGCTGTAACCTCGACCGACGAGATGACCCCGGTGGCCATCATATCGATCAGCGCGGAAGCATCGTAATTTTCAGTAATCTTGCGCTCTCTCGGGGAAAGTATGGCTGTTTGATTGAGAAGATCAAAGGCGCTGACTTCTGAAGTGGGGTGGACTTGGTTGGTGATGTTATCTGGGAGGCGCCATTCAGGACGGATCTGAGCATAAAGATGGGCTCGCTTCGCCTCAACGAGTGCGTTCCAATCAGTAGAAGGCATATTGATAAAGAGTCATGTAACAAGTTCTAGGTATGAAGGTAGATGGGTTCTTGGGGAGTTGTTTGAAGAAAAGTCCACGACGAGGACTCCGAGGTCATCATTTATAACGTCAGCCCCCGCCTTTCGGCGGGGTGGGCAGAGGCTGACGTTAGACGTTTAGCACAACCTCACAGGACGAAGTAAACGCTCGATCTTGTCTGTCGGTTATCCCGGCTTCAACTAGGTATGATGAAGAACACATTTGAAGTAGACGCTCAGTGCCCCCTTCGATGGCGAGGAAGGGTCAACCCGGCCGAGGCAGAAGAAAGCCAAGACCAGTCATGACAATTAATGATCGGAGTTTATTGATTTGTAAACTGTCAAATCCGTGCAAGAACGAGTTGGGGGTTGGAGGATGGAGATAAGCCAACAGGCCTAATTAGGTAATTTCTAGACAAGCGATCATTGTATCATGCATGCATGCACTCTACGAATAAGATACGTTGAGGTGTGCGACCCCTGTCAACACCATCTCGTTTGCGCCAGGGACATGAAGAACCCGATGGTGGGATGGCCGATGAAGAACGCCACAAGAATCCCAGGAGATGTGTTGGATGTGTTGAGTACATCATGGCCCATATGATAAGCCTCGGAGGATGAGAATTGTTTGTATCAGTGACCAAGAGAGAACATGACCTGTTGCATCATCCTTGGTGGGATCTGTATCCATGGCTCTAACAGACGCTATCCCAAAGCTGACCTTTATGGTACACAAATATTCTATGACCATCTTTACCTGTTCTCCTTTCTCGCTGAAAAATTCGAGGTCCCTTCGAATACCTGTGTCCTTTAGACAGACGCGTTAGTTTTCTTCTTTCACGGGGTTATAATGTTTGTGGTTATGAAGAGGCTTTTATTTTCAACAGTTCTGGTCGCTGACACCCACTTGTTGACCCTTGGTTGCTTCCGGACCGACGGCCGGCATTCGGGGGCTCCGGAGCCCCGAGAATGAGATCCACGGAGGCTCCGACGCAGACGTCAAGGCCTGATTTAGGTGATTGAAGGCTGCCCAGCTGCCATTCTCAGTACTCTTAACTACGAGGGAGCCAATCTCGGGTCGTGACTGACGCTACCGTCTCCACTGATTTGAATTGACTCGAGTTGTTAACTGCCCGCCGCCGCCCACCTGTATAAGAAACGGAATGTTCTCAAAGGGGAGTCTCATACATTCCTTTTCAAGCCCAATAACCATTCTCTTAACTCGTCCTTTCTCTCTCTACCTTCACATCCACACTAGTGCCTGCATTATGCCAACTCTTGCTATCGCTGGAGGCACCTCAGCCAGTCTTGGTCGAGCCATTGTCACCGTGCTCCTATCCTCACCCCGTCACTCTTCGTGGAACACTGTAATACTCTCCCGATCCCAAAAAGTACCCCTCTGGCTCCGCGCCATCGACAAAGACGGCTCGCGTACTCAAGTCCGCGCAGTCGATTACCTCTCAACCAACTCTCTGGGACAGGCCTTGAAAGGCGCCCACACGGTCGTCTCGGTCACCTCGGCTCTCGACGGGACTCAGGCCCAGATACAAAAGAATCTACTGCATGCCGCCGTCAAAGAGGGCTGCAAGCGATTTGCACCAGCGCAGTGGGTGTTTGGGCCAAAAGGCGAGACGAGTATTCAAACCACGCGATCGTTCTTTGAGGGTGTCTGGGATGAATGCCTCAAATACGAGGAGATTGAGTGTGCGAAATTCAACCAGGGCGCATACATGAACTACATAGGTCATGGAATCTACCCGACTCCTTCAAAAGTAACCTATAATGCAGCTCTCGAGCTAATGTCGGTGGGATACGGGTACATGCCTGGCGAGGACGAGGCGTGTCAAGGCTTGTTAAGGCAAGGAGACTGGGCGGATGGCTCAGGTGGCTTCCTAATCGGGTTTTACAACGGTATCGCAGAGCTTCCTGTCAAAGATGACGGCTCTTGGCCACGGATCACGATGACAACATTGAGAGACGTTGGGCGATTCTTTGTGGCATGTCTCGAGTTGCCAAAGTGGGAGGAACACATGAGCATGGTCGGCGAGACTCCCACAATGGGCGAACTTCTAGAACATGCAGAAGCAGTGGCCGGAAAGAAGTTTCTGGTTAACCGACTCACGCGGGGTTATCTCGAGAAGAGGTTATCGGAACTTGCGCCTGACGACTACATGGCGCAGATGTGGACAGAATTCAAACTCGCCGACACCCGCGATCTCGACGACGAGATGGTGTTGAAACCCGTGGTCAATGAGCTTTTTCCTGAAGTGCAGCCCATAGGAGTGCGCGAGTACATGGAAAGGCACTGGGTTAGAGAGTAGAAATGGTAGACAAGTTCATGAGCCCTCCCCTCTTATATGTAATAATGAAATAAATCGCCCACTTTAAGGGACTCCCGCTGGTCATTATTCATGGATCCTTAGTTATTATTTTGCAATCAAATACCGACACAGCGTATGGCCGCCTTTATAGAGGCTGTAAGGCAAAGAATTATAGTGGTGGAGGAGCTGAAAACTGCAGGACAGGGGTAGGCACATCTCAAAGCGCCACCTTTTGATGCACGATGTCTGTCCAATAGAACCAAGATATGCGAAAAACAGGTTGAAAATGACTCAGCTGAGGTTGGGACACGATTTGAGTGCATTTTCATCTCAACTTTTCACGTTGAGCAGAAATGGACGAAGACGCTGACTACTACCGTATTCAGGAGATAGACGACTCGGCAGATGAGGCGACGATCACACAGGCAGTCAAAGCAAATTATAGACGTCTGGCACGGGAGCATCACCCTGACAAGAATCCGGGTGACAAGAATGCCACTGCAAGGTTCCAGAAGGTATGCCATTCTCGCAACCCAGGCGTTATGGGCCTAACAGCTGTGCAGATTCAGCATGTGTTTGAAATTCTGTCTAGTGATGAGAAACGCAAAAAATATAACGAGGGGACGGCCAGGCGCAGAAGGGAGGCAGCCGCCCGCGAGTCCAGAGAAGCTGGGCAGCGGCGGAATCGACAGCAGCAACATGAAAGGCAACACCGACAACAGGAGTATCAACGTCAGCAAGAGGAATAATAACGTCGCGAGCAACAAAAACGAAGAGAGGAAGAAGCGCGGCGTCAACGAGAGGAACAACTTCAGAAAGATGAACAACATCGTCAAGACGAGAAGCGCCGACAGGACGAACAACAGCGCGCCTGGGAGCAACGTCAAGCCCAGGAGGAAGCAGAAAGGCAACCCGAGCCTGACGCTGGGCAACCGGAGCACCCCAAGCCTTCAGTCCCGACGCCTATAAGTCGCTTGTTCGAATCGATTCAGTCGAACTGGACACGCCTCCTCTGGTGGTGGTTGCTCGGCTTCATCATTATATGGATTGCATGGTCTCTCCGTACCCCCAAAGGTACCCCCAAAGCATCACCTCCTCCAACTCCTTTGCACGAGATGGTAAAGGAACTTCGGATTAGCCAAAGCCTTGGCAAAGTACAAACCAGTTTTACTGATAAGCACAATCTGCCTTACGAACTACAACTGATGGAGCCTCTTGTCGGGGCTTTGATCGATCCTCTAGGCGACCGCTCATGTGTTGCAGAGTACTGGGACTGCTCAGCTGATGCAGTCGATGGGATCGTCGAGGCGTATTTAGTCCCCAATCGCTTAATCGCTAAAGCCAACAAGGCAATTGTGGAAGCCATTTTTCAGCTGAATGAAATGATTCCTCGTGAGCCCACTTTCTACGACCAACTCATAGGGGCTCAGACGACAAAAAGCAGCCAGACAATGGACAGAGAGGCTCGCCAGGTATTAGCTCTAATGGCAGACTCAATCTATGAAAGCCTAGACAAGGCCCTCACGACATTGAGGACAACCGAACACAGCCTCAGTATGCTGCTAAGGGCGCTTGAGAAGATAGTCGTGAGCATGTATGGCAAAACTTTCAAAATAAATTTCCTGGAGAGGAACTAGGGGCAGAGGTGATTTGGGAAGCTATCTTTAACAGGCTCTCGCCGCTGTTCTTTGAAAACAGCGCAACAGGGTCGACTTATTTTTACGATGAGGTGAGAAAAGGCAGGGAGGTAATCTCTGGTGCGACAGAGATTATAATGATACTACAGGACAGGCTTTTGGTATTTCAAGGAGCGCTCCATGACGCACCGTTGCTTACGGTTGAAAGCATATTGGAACTGTGCGCGGGAGCGCTCTACAAGGAATGGGACGAGCTGAGGACGATTCTAGATCACTCGAGTAGCTTACAAAAGCGAATTCGAGGACAGAGAAGGATAGTTATGTCGTTTATGCACTATTATAGGTAGGCTATAATAATATTAAAGTTATTAGCCATAATAGAAAAATATAGCTATTTATATATAATAGTATTAAAACCTAATACTATATAATATTATAATCTAGTTAGTTTAATATCTATTATAATAACTATAAAGAATTAAATAGAAAGGTGTATCTTTCATATAAGATAATACCTTTTTTTATCCTCCAAGGGATAAGAGTCCGCGTTGCTCCTCTGGGTAGCTAGCCATCGATACCTTTATCTTCATCCTCTTCTTGTCTGTTAGAGTGAAAACTACAATCAAAAGAGTCCCGGCCGTCGTCGTTTATGTACGTTTCAGAGAAGAGTGTCGAGGGGGGGGGGGGGACGTAGAACACCAGAGGCTTACACCATTAACCGTGTGTCTTAAGACTCGCGAGTGATATGTTAACCTGACGAGGATAGGATGACCGATGTATAAAGGGTCATGATCGATCAAAGGGGTGGGATAAGCAAAGTATATAAGTCAGTTAAAAGGTTTATAACTACCCTTATTGGGTTTTATTGATGCTCACTCAGTTTAAGCAGTAACCACTTAGGATTATAGGTAAGAGGTGAAGTAATATGAATCAATATTTGCATCTCGTATTAGTCTACTACGCAAAAGGATAATCTCTGCTTCACCTTTTATGATTAATATAACACCTCGCTCAACCGACGGTACATGTACCAAATAGTCGATAGTTTGACTAGGAATTTAGGCTACTCTTGAACAACACCGCTTTAAAGTGTAGCCACGTTTCATATACCATGCATCCGCCATATTCTTTCAAGTACTTGACAGAAATTATCTTGCATAAGGGCACTCCCCCGGCCCGTGACACGCACTCCCATTGTAGGAGCGATCTTTATCACATGACGCATTATCTCGACCGCCACTTCCTCCGCAGAAAGCCTGGTGACATTGAGCGTAAGCCGATTGCAATGTCCCCCAAAGGTAAACAGTCGACCATCTCTCCTGAACTGCTTCGCAAGTTCCACATCGACAAGCTTGCCATGAGTGGCACGATCATCAGAGGTCAGCCTCTTCAGGTTCTCCTCCTTACTGCACCTGAGAGTGATTGGGATGAAATGGCAGCCCCGTTGAACAGCGCAGTTGAAGTATTCAAGGCCAACATCGCTGCCAAGCTCGTTTGCGCTTTGAAAGTCGGTAAAAATGTACGCCGAAAAAAAGAGTGCGTTGCCATATTCTCCACAAGCGACTTGAGGACGGTCTGACGAATGTCGCGGTGAAGGTCTTGATAACCTGGTTGATCACGGTCAAGGACGGCATCGGCTGGGTTGATGAGAAGATGGTTTTGAACAAGCTTGACGGCTTCGGTCTCAAAGAGCGAGACCAGTTCTTTGGCTATCGTCGACTTGCCTGTTCCTGGGAAGGCGTTGATGTAGATGATGGGACCACGTGAGTCTGGGGTTGGATGTGCCATTTCGTAGGGTGTGTCGAGGGTTCAACTTGACGTTTGTGATGGGAATTGTTTGTAATGGTAGTGAATGAGAAGAGAATACAAGAGAAGAAATTACAGAGGCAGAAAATACTGCCACGTTTCGATTTAAATACAGAAAAAATCCCAACAAGCTTTTCAAGTCAAAGTTCATCCCTCCCACATTTTCGAAGCTTAATCTCATTCCTAAACTTTCAATATAGTTTCGGTCAAGCGAGGCGCACGACAGTTCATGCAGTTCTTAGAGACTCCAGCATCACTTAGAGGTGTGTCTAAGTTGGTGAACATGTAGTTAAGTCGGGTTTATCTTTTGTCACCATCAACGCAGGGCACTTGAAACTGTACTGAGATACCGCCTTCTGTTACTTTGATACTGGAATAATACGTATGTAGAGAATTAGCTGCATATTCCCTTGGACAAGGATATCTAACGAGGTTGCAATGCTATCGAGGTGGAGATTGCCGGGGTGCAAATGACATCTCATGACTCCGCACTTGCGGCAATAGTTGAAGATCTAGAGATTAAATAGTACGACGCTCCCTCGGCTATTCATCTTCAACTTCCCAGTAGACTATACTCCAACATATACCATCACCATGGCAACTCCCTCAGTCGAAAACATCACCCCTGCCAAGGCTCCTGCAGACTTCCACCATGCTCAGCACTGGGCTAGCTTGAGAGCGGGGGTACGTTGAACCATCTTCCCAATCATTTCATATCCTAACTAAGCATAAGGATACCTCGGACAAGGATGCGGTCGTGGAAGATGATGTCGCGAGCTCAACGGAGTCAATCTCGTCCAGCATTCTTCACTACCGGACCATCCATGGGAGAACTTATCATTCCGAGAGGGGAAATGCCCAATATTGGTAAGAACCTAGCCTTTCAGCAGGCATAATTTTCAGTGGCTAAAACATTTCAGGACTCCAAATGATGAGCATCATAATGAGTCAATGGATATTAAGTCAGTCTGCATTCCATAGCGGATAGGCAAACTAGTTAACAAGTCAAGTCATCACCTTCTCTCCCTCTCCCTCAGCGGCAAGCTTCACCTTGCTCCGCTAAAGGATGACATCAAAGTGCGTTCTTAGCCCTGCGATGTCCGCCCATGCTGACAAGTCCTTAGAAGGTCGTCGATATTGGAACTGGGACGGGTAAGAGGTCTATCCTAAGCTTCGCCAACAACCAGCGCTAATCATTTCACAGGAATATGGGCCATGTAAGACCTCCTCTCGCTGCCACCGGCCGTCACTGACCAAGCAAGTGATTTCGCCGACCAGTATCCCAACGCCGAGGTGATCGGAACCGATATCTCACCAATCCAGCCCACTTGGATTCCTACAAACCTGAAATTGTGAGCATTGAGTTCCAACCTTGCCAATTCAAACTGACAGAAGCAGCGAGATTGAAGACTGTACCCAAGAATGGACATTTGATCCGGAATCTTTCGATTATGTACACATGCGCTATCTCTATGGAAGCATCAGTGACTGGTCCGCCTTGTTCAAGGAAGCGTTTATAGTTTGTAAGCCTGGTGGTTGGGTTGAGAGTTACGAAGCTTCCCCTCGTATGGAGAGTGATGACGGAAGCGTCACTGAGACCTGTGCTATTAATGAGTGGGGGAAATTCTTTATCGAGGGTGGGAAGAAGTTGAACCGCACGTTTGAGATTCTCGATAAGGATCTCCAGAAGAAGGGCATGGAAGAGGCCGGCTTTGTCGACATTCAGATCTGGGACTTCAAAGTAAGCTACCCACAAGCCAGCAACCTTCTATCACATTGGGATCAAACACTCACTTCGATATAGGCACCTATCGGCGGCTGGGCTGAGGACCCTCGCCTCAAGGAGATTGGCCAGTTTGCTCAGGCTGCTCTCGAGCAAGACTACGAGGGTTATGTGCTTTTCATGGCCAACATGGTTCTCGGTTGGTCTAAGGGGGAGGTCTCTACGTATTGCGCCCAGCTTCGCCGTGAGATCCGCTCAAGCAAATTTCATCCTTTTTACCGCCAGCGAGTTGTGTATGGCCGAAAGCCTGAGTAACTATACATCATCTCGTATCTTTAGAATAAATAGGTGTTTGAAAATTCTTAAACTAAACAAAAGCATAACATCGACATCGTTACTCGTAATATTGGAGACCTTCCGGTATCAAACCACTCACCTATCAGAACTAGACTTCCCCGTCTTCTTAAAGTTCTCCTTCACCTTATCCAAATATCCATCAACCGTCAAAACATCCAGCGCAACCCCGGCCAAACTCTTGCCCACAGCAAGAGACTCGTTAAAAGCGCGTCTAGTCCCAGCCACGAGCTCAAACTCGGGAGTATGAGGCCCAGTCTCTGGCGAAGTACCATTATCATAATGAATCCCGAAGCCGGCGCTGATTGAAGGAAACTCGTGGCTGATGTTTCCTTGGTCGGTACTCGCTGAGCCTTGGATTGCCTTTGCCTTTTCCTCCTCCAAGGGTTCTCCGCCGAGCTTGGCGAACCAGGTTGAGTATGAGCGAGCGAGAATGTCGTTTGTTCTCATTTCAGTGTATCCATATGGGAGCTTGGTGAAGTTGAGCTTTGTCCCGGTGGCGACGGCGGCCCCCTTGAAACACTGGTACACACGCTCGGTCAAGTCGGACAGGGCTTCGACCTTGTTGGCTCGAAGCGCCCACATTCCGGTTGACTTGGCCGAGATGACGTTGTAGCGACTCCCGCCGGACTTGATGTATCCCTGGATAATCTCGTCCCTGCGTGTCTGCTGGCGTAGCATGGCAAGGCCGTCGTATGCAAGGACAATGGCATCTTGGGCGTTGATGCCTTCCCAGGGGGAAGCGGCGGCGTGGGCTTCCTTGCCAGTGTACTCAATCTCAAACCTAGTGATGGCGGTGGTTGTCATCCAAGCAGTGTCACCTCCGTTACCGGGGTGGGAGATAAGGCTGATATCAACCTTGTAGTCATCATAGGCACCTGCGTCCAGTAGCTTGATCTTGCCGCCGCCGCCTATTGATGGAGTGTCAGTTGCTCAACGCTGCATCCTCTCGAATTGAAGTGTTTGCTTACCTTCCTCGGCAGGGGTGCCAAAGAGAACGACCTTGCCGCCCAGCTTCTCCTTTCGCATGATCTCAGCTGTTGCGAGAGCGCCAGATACAGAGGCCATGGCGATGAGGTTGTGACCACAAGCATGTCCAAGGTCAACAAGAGCATCTATCGTTGACTGTGAGCTACCCAAGCGCGTCTGAGGGAGTTAGTTCACTTACCATATTCGGCATTGAAGGAAACAACCGGTCCATCACCATCGCCTTCATACACAGCGACAAAGGCTGTGCTAATGTTGTAAGCCGAGCGCGTGACCTTCCAGCCGTCCTGGTCGGCCATGAAATCGGTCAGGATCTTGTGAGCCTTGACCTCCTCGTACTGAAGTTCAGGGTTGTCGTGGATCTCCTTGTTGATGGGCCAAAGCTTAGGATTAATCGAGTCGACGTACTTGGACACGTCTTTCAAGTAGGTGGTAGAGCCATCGTCAGAACGGGGTCTGATGGCAGCAGCCGTAGCAGACTGGAAAATGCCCAGGGCGAGGAGTGCTCCCTTGTAGAACGCCATAGTGGAAGTGGTTCTGTCCTGGAGCAGGGATAACTTGAAAGTTGGCGGACTCTGAGAGTGACCTATCTAACAACCAACTGCACGCGATTACCTTCCCTTTATACTTGATGCCCGGAGAAATATCAATCGAGTCCTCCCTAGGTAGGGACGGAAAACTAGCTTGAGCCGTTGCCGAGTGTTATTGCCGAGTGTCATGGCCGCCTTGCACGATGGGCTCGTATCTTTACTCCATTAGGAAGGACCTTGTTTATCAAACTCCGCAGTCACGAGAGGACGCATGCTAGCATAGTCTAAACTGCGAACGGATTGGGATTGAGGTTTTTTGAGAAGCAAGAATATAGAAGATGACATGCGTAATACTGGCATCCAACATAGGTCTAGAACTTATATATCTTAAAGCTATGCTTAGAATAAACTCAGCTGCAATACCATCCCACTAATTTCATTTAGAGTTATTCAACGCGACAACTGGTGCATTGACCAGAGATAGCGGTGTGTAATGAAAACAAGGTGGTTTAGGTTACACTGATGGCCCACTAACTAGATGCTACCCCGACTTATCAACGACGCTATCTAACGAACCCACGATATCGCTGGGTCTGAGATATGTCAAAATGTCGCTCATCCTGGCTCGCTTAGAGCTAGAGTCACGCGGAATCCGCGGGGCTAAGCAAAGTCGGGCAACACTTGATGCGATTACTTATCTACTACGCTTTCTTCTTATGTACATTAGCAATAGACATTTTTCTTATTAATAATATTCTATTTAAATTGGAGTTGTAGTAGAACCCTTAGTCGTAGATATGTATACAGTTTCCCCCAAGACAACTACCCATGTGCAACCCTTCTGTATGGGCGTCTATACTTCAGAAAGGGATGTCCTTGACCTCGAAGACGTCGCCGGCCGTTCCAGAGATTGCATCTCCATGTCGACCGTAACGTAAATCTTCCGACTTGATGAGGCATCATCCAACTGTTCCCAGTCCCTATCTGATTTTACGTTGGGGATAATGCTCTTGTGCCGCCGTCCTGTCGATACTCCAACCTTGCTCGTCACAGTCGACTTTCCTGCCCCTGTAAATGGTGTGACGTTGGATGATGAGTGTCCGTGGGATGAGTCGAAGTTGACCCAGTTCTTCAAAAGGCGCCGTAAGGAGGGTAGCGAGCCTGCGATAATACCCGTTCCTGACTCAAAGACGGACCATAACGCAATATTACCAACATTGTCTGGGTATTTCGGGTCAGCGGGGGTTTTCTAACCCGAGAAGGAGAACTTACATGGATAGTCTTTAGGATCTGCGTAGAACTTGATATAAGGAAGCCTCACGATGGTGGCAATGGATGCCCTATTTTGACATCAGGTCAGTAAATCTTCAACGCCTTGATCCAGGAAGAACGGCCTTACAGGACACCTAATCCGAGGATAATACTAATAGAAACCTTGGTCGCCATCTTCATCTGAGCTTTATAAAGCATAAAGCCAGGCAAGATGGCGCATATCCAATCCGTAGCCACAGCCGCAGCGGACACAAGATAACTCAGACTCGTGATGACGATGGGAGGAGAACATGTTCCTGCGGATTTATCCCAGTTTGCTTGGACAGGACGACACATGGCAAAAAGTCCAATAATGACAATGATGGTAGAAATGCATGAGGCAGCAAGCGTAACCCACGTAATGATGCGGTGGGTTTTGACGACGGCGATTCGAAGGAGCGTGACACAGATGGATGCTTTGATGAAGACTAAAGAAGAGCAGTAGAATGTTTGGAATAACCAAATGTGCTATTCGTTCTTCGTGTGAGCTAAGAATCGCTGTGAGAGGGCAGTTGAGGCTTACCAATTTACTCTTTTCCACGAGGTATTCATTCAGTCGCTCATCTTTCGCACCAAGTCCGTAATAGGTTCCTTTAGATATGACGCCGACGACAACCATGAATAGCACCTATGTGCCCACGATAAGCTTGTCTTCTGGAAGGAGGGAAGTGACAAGGTGGGCCGCATGAGACTTACCCACCCGACTAGCATGAGGATATCATCCGTACTAAAGACACCATGCTTATATCGAATTCCACATCTCAGGGCGACAACGATGGCGGATGGAGGCGTGAGGAAGAGGGTAACGACGAGGAGGACAAGCCCAAGACCCTGCGGGGTAATAGACGTGACATCTGGGCTGGCCGGCATGATGGATATGGCACGATCAGTGGTTCCTGTATGTTGCGTTGCAGATTGAACAATGGGCTCCCTTTTATTCCGCTCCCCCTCATCCATCAAACCCTATTCCCCCTCTGTTTTCTTTGGGCGGGCAGATTGGGATCTCCTTAGTGCTAAGCACGGAGTATCTCCCCTGCGATGAAAATTCTCTTCCCCGGCCGGAAGCGATCGTTGGTTTCTCTTTAGCCTCTAATAGCGTGCCTCAGCGCTGGGGGTTACAGATAATCACATCTGACCAACTTGTCCAGATGGGGCAACAGTTCGTTCCGACTGACTCGTGCACCCACTCCGGAGGATTGTTATCCAGCTTTCTTCATGGCCTGAACATGCGGGAACAGGAAGATGAGCTTACGGCAGCAAGGGTCTGTAACCTAAGAGGTCGCTCATTTAATTAGTATCAAGGATCTGAAGTTTAGTGAAATCGGCGGTTATCTAGTCCCTTGGCGAGTACTACGCCATGCCCGAGACCTTTCGGCAGCGCGTTTGAGGCAGAATTGACAAATGTTTCAGCCATAGGTCTCAAGAGTATTTTCTACCACGACTCATTCTTTTTTTGGCGCTGAGCATTGTCATTATCTCGCCTATTTCCTTGTGCCATGTGGCAGTCACCATGTGGCAGGCAGCCGCCATGAAACCCCTATCTCGGGCGTGGACGACCGAGGCTTAATCCTCGCTCGGAACCAAGCCGCCACGATCCGTGACGATCAGGCTCGGACGCTAACAATTTTCGGTACAAGACGAGATTCAAGCCCTGTCGCCTATGATGCTGATCACGGAGGTCAAGGCGAGGCTTAGCTTATGCCTCCGCTAGGCCAGAATGGTCTTACGACCTGATGATTGAGCCCTCTCACGTTTCATGGCTGTTGACTTTGCGATCTCGGCCAAGTCTGGGATCTTCTATAGCCGCTCAAAATCCGAAATTTCAGTGAGTTACACGAGCATTGGGTGGCGTCCCCAACATCCCATGCCTGTCCCTGTTGACGATGTCGCTTGGCCATGGGCCTACAGACTCGGTTGTGTGGGCGTACGTAGGCTATATTCGCGCCAGCATCATGAGCCAGAGCAACTCGGATGAGTTTGTGTCACCACTCCCGCAGGAACAGATTTTGTGCCCCTATCAGGCCTACATGGTTTTGTGGTCTATAAAAGAATGCAATCGCAATACAAAGGTTTTCGCCACCACGCACTGTCGACACCGTTCTTTATCTTAATCGCAGTCTGACTTGCCGCCGCTCTGTTGCGCTACGCGCTTTCCTACCACCGTTACAGCGTCGATGTTGAAGCCTCCCAGGTCCGCGACGCCAAGCTTGACTGGATGCTCCATGCTTTCAAGAACTTGAAGGATGTCGGCGGGATTGACTTGGCCATTCCCGACCGCACCTTCTTGAAAAAGGCGGCTTACGATACTTTCAAGACTCCAGCCCCTGTCATTCGAGGATTAGCGCGAATTTATTCGGTTTGGCTGTCCGATGAGAAGTCAACCAGTCCCAAGGAGACGACCCGTCGGTTTTTCCAGTTTTGTTGGAGACAGATGTCTCGGAGACTCAGAAACCCAGGCAATTATTCCTACCGCTTCTTCTAGGGGTGATACTTATGTGTTGAAAAAGATTAGGCGGCCAATGAACGCGAGGCTGGAGACACAGTGAAGACTGATATCTCATCCCAGCTATACTTAGACAGGTATCTTTTAAAATATTAAAAGTTTCATCTTTTTTACCGACGGCGGGTTGTGCATAGTCGAAAGGCTGAGTAACTCAGTATTCATCTGACATCCCTATATATGTGCTTAGTAGAAAAGTATTACTTGTTTGGCTTTGGTGGTATGTAGTGTTATTGGAGTTTGTCATTTTTACGCTCGAGGTATAATACCGCCGAGTATGCAAAGCGAGGCAGAATGGGCAATACCAGGGGGTATACTCCGTATGTTGTCGGGCGATAAAATCAGGTGGATTTGTGAAACATTTCACAACTGTGTCGTCAACGACCCGCAACGGGGCTTTCTTCAAGGCTGTTTTGTCGGGATCCAATGAGATGAGCGTGTGGGTATTGGATTGCTGGTTAAGTGCATATGACGGAAGAACTCAAAGCGACGACTAGGGGTTCATGAACGTGTTACTCAGTGGGGGGCTATGCCTCTTATCCGGCGGTATATAGGCCCAAGTGGGATTTGTGGAACTCGTTTGTTCGCATTGCTATTGACGTACCTGAAAAGATTAAGTGGATGATGTTTTTCCTCCTGTCGTGCATCGAGGATTCGAGGGTATAATTGAGGCCTCCCGATGAGATTTCTCTTGGCCAATTGTGTTGTGAAACAGCCAGCCTGATTGTGCCAACGCATTGGTTGTGGCAACTACCACATAGCTAAGCTACCCGGATCTCGTCAATTTTTTTTACCATCATGCATTCGGTACTTATCCTGGTCCTGTCTGTCCCCTGTGTGGCGATAAGACTGTCACGGGAACAGGGAATCGCCATCGACAGGGGGGAGTGCTGTAGCCGAGGGATACAACTGGCATTTCAATTGGTCTCCCGGGATTTATTCGAGAGGCTGGTTTCATGCGTGGCAATGCTTCGCTGGCAGACGAGACACTCACTGTCAAAAAATACTAAAGCAGGCTGAGCAGAGCATGAGGGGGGCGGTCAGCCAATGCCTGGAAGTTCTGGCCCATGCGGGTTAATTCGCTGATAATCCTTGTTCCCTGGACGATTTTTGACCCCTCACTTTGGGCTGTCGGGGCGGGTTTTCCTTGTTTTTCATCCCAACCCCCAAAACTTCGACTTTCGCGACTCTCTCTCTCGCTCAACATGGAGGGAGTCGGCGCCGTCGCAAACGTCGTCGCCGTGGTAAACCTCTCTGTAAAAGTCGTCACACTCTGTTCTCAATACGCTGAAGATGTCAGAGGTGCCAGGGTCAGGGGCGAGATTGATGAGCTGCGCGACGAGGTTACGGCGCTAAGGAGAGCCGCCAAATCAGCGAGGAGGCTGATTAAGGATCAACATGGCGCCGCCAGCCTCGAGGCTGCGCGGGATATGGATGACGCCCTGAGGGAAAGTATCAATGTCCTTCGCAGACTTGAGGGGGATCTTCAGTATGGAACCGGTCGAAGGTTTATGAGGTTATTTCGCATCAGGGTGTTAAAGTGGCCTTTTAAGAGGAGGGATGTTAATCAGAGGATTAAACGGATTAGGAGATGCACGAAACGCATCAGTTCGGCTTTGAAGGTTTATCAAACGTAAGTGGACTTTGAACGGGGATTGGCTCAGTTGAACTAACATGCCACCATCAAGTGCCATAATCGGCGTCGACGCCAAGATGGTCAGGGTTGATGAGACCATGGTCTCGATGGAACAGCGCATGGCCATGCACATGTTGCCCACAGCACTAGGGGCATTATACGACTCTCGCGAAGAAGAAGACGGCGCTACTTGTCTGGCAGGTACCCGGGTTGAGTTACTTCGAGAGATAGATGATTGGATCAACAGTCGAAAAGCACCCATTGTCTTCTGGCTCAACGGAATGGCCGGCACTGGAAAGTCGACAATATCTCGAACCGTCGCGACAACGACAGCTATGCATCGTCATCTTGGAGCCAGTTTCTTCTTCAAGAGAGGAGAGACCGACCGAGGGAACATGTCCAGGTTCTACACGACGATTGCCTATCAACTTGTTCGCTCCATGCCTGATCTTGTTCCTCACATCAGAGCAGCTTTTGACGGAAAAGACTCCGTCATAGAAATGTCGGCCGATAAGCAGTTTGAAAATCTCATCTTGCAGCCTTTGATGCGGATTCGACACAGGAATAGGACTATTCTTGCCATCGTTGTGGATGGTCTGGATGAGTGTGATGGAGATGACGACGTCCGACGGCTGATTACTCTCTTATCCGACTTCAAAGATGTCAAAAATTTCCGTATCAGAGTTCTCATTACGAGTCGACCAGAACTACTGACTCGACTAGATTTTCACGACAACCGGGACCACCACAGGAATTTCGTGCTTCACGAGATATCGGACACGAATATCGAGCACGACGTCGAGATTTTCCTAAGGTTCAGACTCGATCAGATCAGGAGGAACTACAACCGCGCAGTATCGAGAGACAGACATTTACCAAAAGACTGGCCTGGACAGAGAGACACGGCAACGCTCATCCGCATGGCTGGCCCGCTCTTCATCTTTGCCAGCACAGTCTGTCGATTCCTTTCAGACAGGAGATGCGGCAATCCGAGAGAGCAGTTGCGAAAAGTGTTAAAGTACAGGACGAGGAGTCAAGAGGCCAGAATGGAGGCGACGTATCTCCCGCCGCTAGAGCAACAGTTGGCGGGACTCACCAATAGTGGGAAAGGACAAGTGTTGGACGACTTTCGAACCGTTGTCGGAACTATCGTGCTTCTCGAAACACCACTCCCAGCGTCAGCTTTGGCCAGTCTCCTAGATGTCCGAGAAGACACGGTTCATGCGAGATTGGACATTCTCCATTCCGTGTTGAATGTACCACAGTCTGCAGACTCTCCCATCCGACTACTGCACCCATCCTTCCGAGATTTCCTAACCGACCCTGAAAGACGAGGAACAAATGAATTCTGGGTAGACGAAAAGTACTGGAACGGCCATATCACCACATGCTGTCTTCGAATCATGAACGATGCCTTGGAAGAAGACATTTGCGGACAAGTTCACCCAGGTGCTGATCGCGCAAGTTTACGACGGGGACAGGTGGATTCTTCTATCCCGCCGGAATTGAAATATGCCTGTCGTTTTTGGGCTTTTCATATGCAGAATGCTGAGAGGAGCTTCTATCGCGACCAGGAGGTTTATACCTTTCTGTCAAGCCATCTTCTTCATTGGATTGAGGTTCTTAGTCTCATTGAACGGCCTACCGAGAGTTATCAAATCTCAAAAAGCCTGCAGGTCTTTCTACATGTAAGAAATAATCAATTCTGTTCTCGGTGCAGACGCTGACAATGAACTAGAATACACCCTGTTCTGAGCTTGGCCTTCTCTTGAAGGAGGCCCCCAGCTTCATCCAGAGGAACTTGGCCATCATCGACTCCCACCCCCTTCAACTATACTCTTCCCTTCTCAGCATCACACCAGAAAACAGCGAGATGCGGAAACTCTTCTGGGGCGAAGGTCCTTCATGGGTATCTCTCGTCCCAACCCCCGACTCTCACTGGAACCAAGTCCAATACACCTTGGAGGGCCACAAAGGAACAGTCAACGCGGTTGCCTTCTCCCCAGACTCTTCACTCCTAGCTTCAGCCTCATCAGATGCCAATGTCAGAATCTGGCGCGTGGAAACAGGCGAATGCATCCGAGAGTTTCAGAGACATAAACGTCCTGTGAGGGACGTCAAGTTCTCGCCCGACTCGACACTCATCGCATCAAAATGCGACGAGACTATCCGCATCTGGAAAAGCGATTCGGGTATTCAAATGGAGAATTTGCCAATCCAAGGGAATCACAGGGAATGCCCCGTCGAGTTTTCTCCAGACTCTAAACTTGTGGCGTGGATTGGTGAACGAGGTGACTTGCGGATCCTGCAGCTGGATACTCGCCAGTGCATAAGGCATTTAAGACAAGGCGGTTTCACAGATCCCAGGAAACGACTACAAACAACACCTTACTCGCTGCGTTTCTCATCAGACTCGAAAGTCATCGCGGTAGTGGTGGAGGAAACAGGCTTCTTCTCCCTGTGGAGTGTCGAAAATGGCTACCGCATCCGAAAACACGAACAAACAGTGAATCTCTCCCTCGAGGTCCCTCACAACAGTCCCCGTCGGGACGTGTCGTATAGATTTGTCGAGGACTCGAGTCAATCAACTGTCATGAACACAGAGTCGACATTCATGATGGCAGGCAACCAGACCCTCCATTCCGAATCCGATGACACCGTCCTTGTCCGCTGGGTAGAAACGGGCCAGGTTGTGCAGAGCATCACGACCCCTTACAGTGGCAGGAGTCGCGCTACTTTGACACAGTTTTCTCCAGATGGCGCAATTCTGGGTTCGATACATGAAGACAAAACCGTCAAAATCTGGGAAATTTCTAGAGGAAACTGTCTACATATTCTCAGTGGTTTCGCAAGCGAGGTGAAAGCCATGTCCTTCTCTCCAGACATGCGTCTAGTAGCTTCAGGATCTGCCGACAAGATGGTACACATCTGTTCCATCAGCTCTGGAAGCAACCTCCCTCTCTCAGAAGAAAGTCGACAACCCATTCAAGCCATGGTGGTATCTCCAGACGGTTCCATCGTTGCATCCTTCTCCGCAAACAAAGAGCTGGCTCTGTGGATGATAGATACCGGCGCTTGCATGCATCGTCTCGAATGCCCCCACAGGTTGGAGCATTTAGAAGGACCTTCTTCAAAACCTCCCTTCGCCTTCTTGAGTCCTTTATTGTTTTGTGCTTGGTCGCGATCGACTCTTTACATATATCGTGTAGACACTGGCCAGCGTGTCTCCGAGATTGACAAACACCATTGAACTGAGTTGACTTCTTCTACTTACGGTGGCCA
>NKCJ01000433.1:0-34184 GCA_003947015.1 Fusarium sp. AF-6
GTCTGCTTGGTATGCGTTCGACTCTGCGTTCTTTGTCTATGTACTTCTCTGTCTTTACTAATTAATAATTAAAAATAAATAAGAAAAAACCAAGACCCGCCCACCCACCCCTACGCTCTCTCTTTTTTTTTTTTTTTTTTTTTTTTTTTTTTTTTTTTTTTTTTTTTTTTTTTTTTTTTTTTTTTTTTTTTTTTTTTTTTTTTTTTTCTTTCTTTTTTTTCTCACAGGCTCCTCCTCCTATTTTGTCTGTCTGCCGTGCAGTAAGGTTCAGGTCCCAAGGAGCCGGGTTCCCCGTACGGTACCGCGTCGTGCCGCGTCGCCCCGTGCGTTCAGTGCGCGTGTTATTTTTGTCTGCTCTGCTTTGCCCGTGGTCTCATCTCCAACCTCGAATATTAATTTCTCTGCTCATATCTTATATCTGCTCAATATTGTTCATTCTCCTCGTACGGTTCGCATCTTCGAGATTTGGCGCATCAGCATCATAATCGACTGCAGCGGTTGGAGCTGCCCTGACAGCGCACCCTTGCGGCTCATCGATTTGGCGCGGCCTTTGTTTACTCGCTCACCAATCGTTTCGTCTCTTGCATCTGCCTCAACTGCTGTACAGCACCTAAGAAAGCATTGACATCTGCTGAACGCGTGACATTTCATCCGAAGAAGCTTTGAACTCGTCAACGGCATCATTCAGTCGTCTTTCGATTGGACCAAGCGTCAGTCATCCGTTCTTGTCCCTCGTCACCGTCTTCAAAGCTCCCCGCCTGAGGCTGGCTTCGACAACTGCTACCCGCATTTCGTCGTAGTGCCTGGTTCTATCGCCAACATCCTCGAGGACTCGATCCGACTAGACAAGCCCCTGGCCACCTGCACCCGCGCCCAGTGGTGCATTGGCGATAGTGGTGCCTCTTTCGGGCTCGGGGTCCCTTGTCTAGCCTGACAGGCCATCTCGCAGACCCAGTATTGGGACAAAGACCCCCAGTCGGCAGCCCGCTGACCGTCTTGCTAGGCCTGTCGCCCGCGCTGCTCACCGCCTGCCCTGCCCGTTCGCTGGACCTGAGCACGCCTCGGCTTCTTGCTTTGGACCTGACTGCATCCACGTCTCACGCTTCCTCTGCCTGCCACTGCTGGGCGACTCTCACTCACTCGTTCGCTCGCTCGCTCGCGTTCACACCTCAACCCAGCGCGCGACTGGCCGGTCGCTATATCAACATCCCCCAACGAGCCTGCTGTCCTGTCGTTCCTCCGCCATGCTATCCGGTGCCGCCGCCTTCGCGTTTGCTCTTTGCTGCTAGTCTCTCGTTTTCTGCCGAGTCATCCATTGTAGTCCTGTGGTTGCTGGCTTCCAGTTTCACGCGTTCGTTTTCCCGCCTGCGTCTCATTCGC
Organism: Fusarium sp. AF-6; assembly: GCA_003947015.1. Classification (NCBI taxonomy): domain Eukaryota; kingdom Fungi; phylum Ascomycota; class Sordariomycetes; order Hypocreales; family Nectriaceae; genus Fusarium; species Fusarium sp. AF-6. The sequence continues at coordinate 1,381 of NKCJ01000433.1, forward strand.
CGCCAGTGTACGTTCAGTTGAAGCTGGGTCCTGGGCCGTTCATGCGCATGCGCCCTCGTGTGTACCGTTCGCCTCTGATCTCGAAATAGGTCAATTGGTCCCAGGAGCACTCGGTAATCGATTCTGCACCGTTCAGGCGTCATCAGTCACTCGTTCTTGTCCTGACGCTCTCGTTCTGGATCTTCAAATCTCATCTCATCGCTCCCCTCGGAGCCAACCATCACCACTTCGTCTCGGACCCAATCAAAGCCTGCCAGCTGTCGCGCGCGCACCTTCAACTTGGCTGGCCGACCCGTAGAGTCACCCCTCTGCGGACCAAGTAGCCTTTCGCCTCCTTTCTCTAGGCTGCTCTGGCTGCCTCTCATCGGGCTGCATTGCGCGAGCTCCTGCGCCGTGCCGCAACGACCTGCACTTCGCTTCGTTCCCGCCGTGCGTCTCTCTCTGCAGCTGTGGATCTCGGTACCGGTTAGTCCAGCCAACCTCTTTATTCTTGCCTCAATTTCTCCTGTTTCCCTGCTTCCTCCTGATCTGCTCCTGTCCATGACGCCTGTCACTCGTGCTTTGATTCATATGCGAGGCTATTCCCTTCCCACCCTCGTCGCCCCTCTGTTCCCCTGGTCGACATATCGAGACTGAACCAATCCCCTAGTCTCGCCCGTGGATCTTCTGAGTCTAGTTTGACCTGCTTCGACTATCCCCTTAAAACTCTGTACTGGGCCGCATGGCGTCCTCCGAGGTTGACCAAAAGTTTCTCGGCAAGCTGGCCAAGGCTGTCGAGAATGACAATCCCCTCCTGGCCTCGATGCTCTTCAAGATTCTAGGCTTGTCTCTGAATCTTGCTGAGCAGCTTGTCGCAGCCAAGAAGCAGCGCCGTCCCGACTATGAGCCATCCCCAAATGCTGTGCGTCGCATCTTGCGCATTATCTGGCTCTCCCGCGAGGGCAGGACAATGCTCGAGCAGTACGTCATCCCCATGGTTGGAAACTATGGTGAACTCAAGGTTCTCGCCTACAAGCTTCGTGCTTCTTTCTCTCACATCTATGCCCTGTTTGGCAACCAACCTGTAGTGTCAAACTTGGGCAGGTATACGCCAGATGTCACAGCCGCTCTGACGCCACGGTTGGACAAGGGAAAAGGACGAGCCCTTGACTGGGAGGCTGACTCGAGACCTTCCTCGGTACAACCAACTCACCCTCTGGAGGGAGGTCCTGTTATGCCGCCTCCAGGATTCGAGGACCGAAACATGCCTCTCTCTCCCGGCTTTCTTATCCCAGCCAAGGACTATCTCCCAGAGGCGAAACAGCACTTCCTCGAGGCCATTCATCTTGCCGACTCTCTTCTTTGGGGATCACACTCCCTCCGACTCTCAGTCAAGACAGAGTATGCCGCCTTCTTGTACGAATGTGTCCACGACGCCGAGGCAAGTCGGAAGCTCGCCAAGGACACGATCGCGGAAGTTTATGAAGCTACCGAAGGAATGGACGACGACATGTTTGGCGACGCTTGCGAATTGGTTACGGTCCTTGGCAAGATGATGAAGCGTGGTCTCGGATCCAGTGGCAACTTGCGTGGTAGCAGAGCGTCGGCATCAAACCAGAGCCCTGCGCCTGGAATTACCGCGGTCCCAGGGATGGAGAATCCGATATGAAGAGTCGGCGCCGGAGATTTGTTGGAAATTTGTAATGCTTTGATCGCGGGCGCATAATCGCGAGCACTCTTTGGAGGTTGTGGGAGCCGGGGAGAAGCTTCACGTCGGGCCTGGATACTTGCTCGCGGCATGGGCAACTTGATGCGAGCAGGGACGGGACAGACTGACACGACAATGCTTGGAACCAGGCACTGGTTGCACCACACCAGAGTTGGAACGACGACGGATCATTTTGAGTCACGACGGGCGCGCCAAGAAGTCAGTCAACACTTGGGGGTTGAATCAGTTTCAGCGGGCCGTTCCGCATGGTACGGCACCACACACACACACACACACACACACACGACCCGGCAGCGTGTGGGGATTCTCAGACATGATCAACAGGAGAGCCTAGATTGAATCAGCTCACGGCACATACGCGCCCATCAATTGACCGATGGGCAAACCGAGACAGGACACGCGCTCGGAGCCTCTCACGACACGGTTGAGAGGGAGGAACGACAGCATAGGTACGGCTTCGGATGTTGTTTCACACCACGCAGCGAGTCAGTCTCACCTTACCATCTCACCTCATCTACTTGTGAGCCGTGGAGTGGACACATCCATGTTGCCGCAACGCGAGGACTAATTTCTCCCTCGGGTTTGATGTGCATTTTCTTCTTCACTTCTACGCTGTTATTTGATACCCAAATATTTCCGGACTCTAATATGCATGTGCGTTTACCTTTCTACGTATTTATCATCTATTGATGGTTTGTTTTCATGTTGTAGGGTCTCGGCTGTTGGCTGCGGGAAAATAGAACAGAAGGTATCACGGAGGGAGGGAGGTTCTGTTTGCATTGGCTGACTGAGTTACTGATTGATTGACCGGGGCTTGTCTGATAGATGTAAGAGTACCTAGCATGTTTATTGACAATACCCAGGACGTTTGCATCGACGCATGGTTTATCTGAATCTGGTTATAAAAGGGTCGAACGAGTCTTGTTTGTTGTATGTCTAATGTCTAATCGGGTGTCTATCGAATAGGGATCTATGAATTCCATCGAAACGCCAACCATCAAACTGACATAAACCAACGGATCAAGATCCAATCTGGGAACAACTCTCGAGGTTAAATCTCAACATGATCCAACCTCCACTCATCACTGCACTCGACCGTCTCTCTATGAGACTCGCAACAACAACACCACCACCACCACCTGGTTATTCTCTTGATCGTCATGATCCTTTTTGGATCGTGAGAACACTCACGCAACATCATACTCGTGCGTTCACCTTAGTCTTGGTCAAGATTAAGAATCCTCGGAGTCGTCAGAGTCGTCGCAAGAATCCTCCTCAGAACTCTCCTCGGAATCCTCCTCGGAACCATCATCAGACTCTTCACCAGGTTCTTCGCCACACTCCTCACCGGACTCTCCAGAGTCTTCCTCATCGGGTGTCTCACAGTCATCGGACTCATCCTCCTCAGGAACGTCCTGTACCCACTGCTTGACCTTCTCGCGGCCTTCCTCCTCACGTTCAACGGCCCTCTTGGCACGTCTGGCCTCCTTCTCGGCGCGTTCAGCTTCAGCGCGCTCACACTTGTCACGGATCAACCCCAAAGGAATGAGGCGTCCGGTGACGTTATAGAAGTTCGCTTGCATCTCAAGCCAGCGATTCTTCTTATACTTTGTGTCGATGGAACCCAGCAGCTCGCAGTCCTTTCTGCAAAAGTTCTCGTCTGGTTCGGGGTGGATCTCCGGAGGGTAGAGGAGCTTGTAGACATGTCCCTGGAGATAGCGCATGTCGGCGCGCTTACTCTCATCGCCGATGATGAGCTGGGAATCAGAACTGTTGGATTTTATGTCCGAAGACTCAGAGGAGGCATCTTCACCGGAAGAAGGATGGTCAGTCTGCTGCGCAACCTTGGCCTTAGCGTTCGCCTTGACCGTCTTGTTCTCGGCCGCAACCTTGTTGTTGCGGCGTCCGGTGTGCCACTTGTTGTTGTACATGGGACGCTTTCCCTTGGCCTTGGAGCTAGTCTCTTCGTACTCTTCGTACTCATCGGAGTTGTCGGTATCGGAGTCAGAGTCAGAGTCAAGCACAATATTAGATTCTTCACCCTCGTCTTCATCTTCATCATCACTCTCCCTGGGCTCTTCGAGTTGGTCCTCTTCCTCGAATTCTTCTTGGTCATTTTCTTCGTCTTCGTCCGACTCTTGGTCGGTGTCACTCTCGGACTCGTCATCTGCGTCGCCGCTGGTGTTGCCATCAGATTCGGTTTTGGCACTGGTTGAGGAAACTTCAGTGTCACCCTTGCTAGACAGGTCCTTGATTTGATCCTAACGAGCAAGGACATCTGTCTTGGTCTTGCAAAGGGCAGTGGCAATTTCGTCCCAGGGGAGCGGGTGGTCGCCTTCCTTCATGCCCCGAAGGAGGCAGTCTTGAGAGATTGTCCAATCTGGATCATCATTTCCGGAGCTCGCATTAGCCTCCGATGTCGAATGATCATCAGCGTCGGTAGAAACTTCCTCGGTCTCAGCTTCAGATTCGTCCTCATCCTCAGTAGAGGCCGCGTTGGAGGACTCGTTACCGTTGGCCTTCTTGGCCATGGTCTTCTTACCCTTGGAAGAAGCCTTGCTGCTATCTTCGCTGGTTTGAGCCTCGGACTCGCTAGTCTCGGCTTGAGTAGAGCTGTCCTCTTTGAACGTGACAGTACGGCGAATAGTCTTGACGCACTTGTTCTTGGGACACTTCTTGTCACATCCCTTAACACAAGTGGTTCCGTTCTGATCAGAGGGATCAATGGGAGTACCATCCAGCTCGTAAGGTGCTTGGACTAGGGGCGGGCTCACAGCTGGACCCTCAGATGGCCCTGGAGTAGTAGGGTTATAGCCCCGAACGGCCTTTGCTATGGCCACGTGAAAACTTCTCGGTGAGAGAGGGGGCGGACGTCTACCACGACGCATGATGAATAGCGGTAACGTTGACGTTTGTTGGTTGCGTGTCTTGGGTTGGTGGGGAGTGATGGTGCTTGAGGAAGCTTCTCTGGTATTGAGATGGGAGGATCTTTCGCTGGACTCGACAGTATCGAAGACTTAACGCGATGACAGACGACAGGTCTCTGACGCGATGGTCTATAGCCTTGACGGCTATGTTTCTTGAATTTGGTGTCGGGGATTTGGGGTGATGAAGTGCGAAGAACGCTTTCTCGGGCTGAGATGAAGATGGGTGAAGGGTAGCAGGGCTCGGAAGCACCAGAGACTCGAGAGCGATAGAAGGTGACGGATCTCTGAGGCGACCCCTCGGGGTGATCGACGAAGGATGCTTTGCAGAAGAGAGGATGCGTCTTCAAGATGGAGGTTCAATGGTGAATCGAAAGCATCAACGTCTGATAGTCGGTCGCGTTATTAGAGAAGGCGAGGACGCGATACGATGCCTCGGAGGATGTAGGAAGATGCTTTGGGAGGAGGGAGAAGGAGAAGAAGAGGGTACTCGAGATGGTGTTTGTGTGACGAGGTGAGAAGAATCAAGACCTGTCGCCCAGTCGCAGTAGCAGAGAACAAGGAGACTCTTTGCGATGCCTCGAGATGTGAATGAAGCTTTCTCGGGCGCAAGAAGTGAGAGAAGAAGAGGAGGAGGAGGAAGGGGTTCTTGGGCAAACAGGCTCGAGAAGCCCGAGTATATGTGCGTGGCTGCAAATGATCCAAGATATGAAGAGTATCTATTGAATCAAGCAACAAAGGGCAATACTCATGATCAAGAAGCAAAGGAAGCAAGCCTCCAAGATCTGAAGATGAGGGAAATGGTTGTGTGTGTGTGGGAGGAAGAGGAGGAAGAGAAGAGGTCAAGAAGAGTCGAAGATTTTTAAAGTATGCCAAGGCTGCAGCAAACAGCTGCCGAGCAGTGTCACAGTCGTCGGTGCATCAGACGAAGTGCCGGGCAGTTGGAAAACAAGGGGGCGCGGACTAGAAGTTGCATGCATGCACAACACAGCTAGGATCTTTCTACATTAACCTCTAAAGGATTATTTTTAACAGAGACAATGCGCACTTGACGAGTTATCTAGAGTTGCTAAATATTCCTCAGCTATTGTTTAGATAAATGTACGAGTTGTGATGTGATCTGTGGTGTTCCTTATTGTTGTTGACCCAGGCGATACTCTACTCACCCCGCCGCCTCGGGCATCCACAACCATCAAGCACTTGGCAGTGATTCACCGTCTAAGTAGAACACAAGCTCATGCACTCAATAGGAACAATAGTTGTTCACAATGCCCGCTCTCCTTCTCGGGAAAGTCAAAGAGAGAGCCCTGGGCATTGTCCAGAGAACATGGGTTGCAATACAACAATAGCATTCAAGTCCCAACACCACCAAAGCAGAGTAACTTAAAACACACTTCGATTCACATTAAAAACACTCATATTCTCAAGTTCATAACAAAAGTCTAGATATCTCGTTCCAGTGATAGAGTTTAGTCTGATCACGACCCAATGGCGTTGTCGCCATTTTCGCTTACTCATCCCGCAACTCGCTCAACATCAGGATATCGCTTGACTCGCACAACCAATCTTGTTACCTCCATCTCGAAGAAACATCACTCATCGAAATCAAACACTTGCTCACTTCCAAGGAGCCCCAATTTGAGACTCTATAAGGAGTTCAAGAACCGACACACAATGGCCAACTCCTTACCTTCTCTCCCCGCCGAGTACGCCCGGGGCCTCGAGCTCATCGACGCTGCTCACGCCGAGGATCCGAGGACAGCTTCAGGACCTGACGGAACTACTCTTCCGTATGAGCTTGACTATGCTCGCAAGATGACCAAGTGGCTCGCTCTCCGATCTCCATCCGCTAGCCCTGTGCTCCAGCTCGCTTGTCGAGCCCAGCACTTTAGGAGGTATGTACCTTTATCCGACTCGTGATAGCTTCATGAGACTCACAAACTTCTTATAGATGGGAGATCCCTCGGAGCAGCTATCCAATGACCCGTCCGGGTTATCTCACCTGGCGCACAAAGCTCAAGTCCCAGGCCGCCGTCCAAGTAGCCGAGTTGCTGGCCTCGCCAGAGATCCAACCCCCAATCCCCGAGGAGGATCGAGCCCGTGTGGCCGCCCTGATCCGGAAAGAGAATCTCAAGTCAGATGAGGAAACCCAGGTCCTCGAGGATGTGGCCTGCTTGGTCTTCCTCGATGACCAGTTTGACGACTTTGAGAGCAAGTCGGATCTCGACGAGGACAAGATGGTTGGCATTCTACGCAAGACCTGGGGCAAGATGGGTGAAAAGGGGCATCAACTGGCGCTCGAGATGAATCATAGCGATAGGGCTAAGGAGCTGATAGGAAAGGCACTCGCCGGATGAATGAGTATTACCCATAAGGTCAGAATCCGCCTGTCTGTTGGCTCAACACAACTTATCGAGTGAACTATAACTGCTGCATAGTTATAATGCACAACTGCTTGTCAGCTCTGTCATTCATAGATATGCCCAATAGTGTCTCTCGCTTGACAACATGTCTCCCCTTTACCTGCTGAGCCTCCAAAGTTGGTCAAGGGTAAAGACAAGAGAAGAGACAAGAGTCAACTAGACGACTCGGGAATTCACCCCGAAGCATCGAACGACCAAGATTCCAACTCACCTATCCCCTTGCATAGCATCACGTAGCTATCATAGATGAAGCTTGATGCCGACGAGATGAGACGGGCCAGAAAACCCGCCTCTATTCCAGGAATTCTTGGCTGGAAGGGAGAAGATGGTGGCCACACCTTGCTGTACGTAACTAGGTAACACAAGCAAGGACGGCAAGGCAAGCCCACAACGCCTCATCCAAAGTCTTCATCATTGATGGCTGGCTTGGCTTGGCCTTCTCTTTCTCCATGCATCTGATCTGACGCGTCATAATAAAAAAAAGTCCGTAAATTTTCGGCCCTGACGCCGCTGCCGATCCAACATGGACGGATGAATGTGCATGCGCATGTCGAAGACAATAACACAAGTTAACGGCAGCAGGGCAGCCATCCCCAAGCATCTATTCATCCAAGGATCCATCCTCTCGTGTCACACAAAGTCATAAGCCCTTGTCGTGGCGTCTTTGCATCGGAAGCCAGGACGCGGGCGCGTCTGCCAGTTTGAGAGATGGCCACATGTGGCGTTGGAAACGGCCATCGAAATATACCCATTGGTCCTGTTTGCTTGAGTCCCATCGAGTCTGCCCTGGTTCGTTTTCTGCCATGCCATGTCGCCAGCCTTACACACTTCACCTCTGCTGTACCCCCCAGAGGCTTGAGCTCACGAGCTGGCGTCCAACAACGCCCTGGGGATCGCCCGTGTAACCGTCGGATTCACTCTGATGAAACTGATGGCTTTGCGTTGCCTGGCCTCGTCTGGTCAGGTCAGGTCTGGGGTAACACAAGAGATCCAGCGTGTCCTCGATCCAGCACACCGCAGAACGTCACCGTCATCAGACTGACATTCCCAGGGTCCTGGAAACCACCTTTTGACATTGAAACCTCACGATATCGTATTTTGACAATCACATCACGGCTTGGCATCAATTCAATGGCCACGCCCTATACACCCTCAAGGCTGCCTCTGCCCTGTGACGTTCCGCTCTGTGGCTTGTATGTCGTGGTTCCTATCCGCCTCGTCTTTCCTCTTTCCTCTCCAATCCTTTGGTCGAACTTCCGGGATCGTGCTATGTTTATCTGGAGTGCATCCCTCACCGAGTAAGATCGTCGGGTCAATTTGCATTTGGCAGCATCGCCATATAATATCCCCCCCTTGGCCATCGGCTTGACTCGACTTGACACGGTCCGCCTCACCATGTTGTGTAGGAGACTGACACGGTGCGTCGAAATGAACAGCATTAGTCAAGTTCAACATTGTCGGCATCTTCTCTTTCCGAGTGCACGTTTGAGACAGCCTTGCAAGGGGTCCGACTCCCTTATCCTCCACTCAATGTCCAAGGAACAGTCGCATCTTCTCCAGTGAGTGCTTGTTGCATCGTCATTTGGCCTCATCACTGACCGGTCAGCAAGATCGCTTGGTGGACTTGGTGTTGCCGCGGCCCCCAACTGGACAACTAGTTGATCCAGTCGAGTTGATCGTCTGCCAGCATCGCAACCATCCATCATCCCGACCGAGTGTCAAACTCGCCCACCACCCTGCAAGGGAGCATGTCAAACTTTTATTCGGCCAAGTTGACAGGTCGCATCTGGTTGCCACACCGGATCTGAAAGCACAAGCTCATGATTCGCCAAACGACACCTGCAACTCCTCATACCCATCCGTCGACACGCTGCTCCCCTGCCATGCCACCCTGCAGCTTTCAGCTGGACCCAGGGTTTAGTTTGGTTTGGTTTGGAGCCTCAAAACTCGAACCCGCAGTTGCACCTCGTGGCCAAGCAAAGCATTTGTTCTTGGGTTCCGTAATCATTATGCGAAACGCCCAGACCTGCCGGCTCGACCATGCCCACGCATGCATCAAGGAGCCTCGGTTGACCGCCTAGACAGGCAGACAGGTTGTTCCAAACCATTGTGGTGGCGCCTGCTGCGTTAACATGGCGGACAGGCTGCATCACATCACATCACTTCCTTACGCTTTTGACTGCGTCCTGGTTGCAAGGGTCGAGAATATTGGAAAGTGATTTTCCACCCCTCTCATCAGCCTCTGTTCATTGATTGATGGATAGGCCAATCGGGCGACCATGAGTCTCTCCTTGGGGATAGAATTGCTTGACCGTTAGCAGCGAACATACAGGCCGAGAGCAACTTCTCGAGGCACATACCCCCAGTCGCCATAGTGTTCTGCCAAACTAGTACTGTACCAGTACGTCCTCGAAATAACACTCCCAACCCTTGCAACCCCTCCCGGGGCCGGCACTCTGGTCGACACCGATCTGTCTGTCTCGGGGGCGTGGGGACATGGCAAGCTTGTTGCTTTTTCAACCAAGATCTGGCGGTGCTAGACGCAGCTGAAAACTGCGTCACCCGTGATCCAACTACGAGGGCATTGGACGGCGGCCCGGGTAGCGTGCTGGCGCGTTCATCTGGCGCTGGCCCCTGTTCGATGGGCACGTTGAGGGAGTCCGAAGGGATGGTAACCGCGCCGCCACACCTGCGGAGCTAGTCGTAGATCCCATCTCAAGTCTCTCCCAGCACTTGTTGGGCGCTTTCTATCACCTGGGACCACCCTGGGAATGCCAGGGGTTTGCCGCCAATCAGCAAAGCTGCGCGGCGCCCAGTCCTCAGATCCCCTGGTGCCGTAGGGCTCTCGTCTTAACATGTCCGCGGCGGTTCAGCGGCCATTGTCGCACACATCCAGCTGGTACTGTAACTAGATAGTTATCTGATCACTGGGGCTCCAAAGAGAGCCGGCCGGGGGTAGTGTGGCTGGTGCGATACACGTCTCTATCCAGAATGTCAATATGCCCGAGTCTGGAAGACAAAGGACTCCGAGAGCCAAGCAAGGATGCCCACTTGCACGATTCGAGTGGGCCAGCTAGTGGCAAAAAAGCCATCAAGGGGCCGGCTGACATCAAGCAGATTTTTCTTTGATCCTTGAGCTGTCGTCCGTCGACAGCCTGGTGAGTCCGATTCCCCTATTCCTGGCGTCAATCGACGCAAAATCTTGTCTGACCTGCCGCAGTCGAGAAGCCCAGCCAAACTGCTAGGACAGCGCCAACATTCAACTGCCCTGGAACATATTCGTTTTGGCAACAAATGGTCCCGACTAACGTCAATGATGAGCAGTCGATGAATACAACCGAGGCAAGGAGTCTCTTTTCTCGAGCACACTGGCAGAGAGCTGAGCCCACGCCCCACAGACAATGCATCGTCATAGTTGCTGAATGGGGCTTGTCACCCGTGCAGTGTATCATCGCCATTCCATCCTTGATGGCCTGAAGGAAGGTCAAAGGGTCCTTGTTGGCCACCGCTGGCGTTGACCAACAGTTCGTTCGGTTCTCTGTCCCGCTCAAATCACCAGTTATGTCCTCGCAGCTGCAGTAGTAAAGCTGTAAGTACTGTACATGTACGGAGTAGGTGGGTGCTGGCTGAAGGGAACAGGTCGATTCCCAATCGACCGGGTCCATCGGGGACGAGTGTGACATCGTCGCCGACTTGCTTTTTTCATTGCTTTTTATTGTTCCGATATGTGTATCCTTGCTGCTGGCCGAAATCCCTGCTTTTATGTAGTTGTGTGCCATTCATGTCATGTCCTGCGATAGCAAACCTGTGTCGTGATGGGCGACACGGGAATAGGGGCAGCTCATCTCGGTCCCGTCAAGAACAATAGTTTGCCGAGGACCTGCCTGCCTGCGATGGGCGCGAGTCGCGTTAACCGCCGGCCAAGAAATTATTGACGATTGATCCTGCTTCGGTCGAGTCAACTGACACCGGGGGCGCCCCAGGCGGAGGGTGCTGAGGAAACTGAGTGCATTTCTGCCGTCCCTGGGCTGTGAGAAAGCACTTGATAATTACGTGGGAATGGGTCTCGAGGAGGCAAAAAGCTCGTCTATCTCGAACGGGCATTTAGATCTGGCCACTGGCCAACCAGGTCCTCTGAAGGTCAACCCCTGCTACGCCTCAGCTCTGGGCCTTAGTTAAAGACGACCAGCTAGTGACAAGCCTCTTTCCGCGTCCCCGTTGCACGTCTTGAGCTTGACCAGGGTCTGTCAGACGGTGCTCAGCCTGGGTTTGCCTTTTGTTGAGTGATAATTAAATTTGGCGAGCTCTGACGTCGATTTCATGGTTGGCCGCAGGCTGATAGAGATCGGAGCAGGGACCCAAGCCCACGGTACGGCACCACGAGCATGCATGCACAACAGTGAATGAATACATCCATTACCTGCACGAGGATATACCGCGCGCTATGTCTGCGGTTCCCGGGCCGCAAGGCGATGGACTTTTGGTGCAGCCGTCGAGGGATAAAGAACCATGGGTCAGCCACCAAACTATTCAAGCGGACGGGAACGCCGCTTGTCTTAACAGGGATCGAAGCATCACCTCGGCAGTCATGACACGCTTCCGTACGCGCGCGGACGTAGGATTTCCAGGGACTCAGTTGTATGTACAGTATGTGCATAGTAGACGTAGCTCTCCCGTCCGCGGGAGACGATCGCCCGGTTGAGAGGCCGTGGGAGGTTGCTGGACTGGGCGGTAGCCGAGACCTGAGGGAGGACCCTTGCCATGCTGCATCCACGATGAGTGTGTGGCGATGCAAGGCTGTCGCAGGCCGAGATGTAATGGAGGGCAGGCTTGTGCAGCCCCAAGGGTCCTTTCTTGAAGGTGAGCGGACACTATCCATGCTCCGTGCCCCGTGCCGTATATACCTACATACAGCAGACATTCGAAGCGGACCCGGACGACGAGGGCGTGTGGGCTGTACCTGTACCACCGTAGCTGGGCATGGGCGTGAGAGTGGGCGCCGGCGCGAACGTGGGTCTGCCCCAGGGGAAGGGTATCGAATCGGCGGGTTTAGCCGGCAGTTGATGATGGATGGACCTGGACCATCCATGGATGGATGATATGACAGACATGCCTGGGGTGCTGAAGAAGAATGGATAGACGAGGGTCAGGAGGAGGAAAGTCTAGAGTCTCGCCTCTGGCTATCACTTGTCACTTTCCCCTTGAGAACCCATGATTCGGCCGGCTGCCCATACAGGGAAAAGGGAGACAGGAAGAAGGAAAGAAGGCCCCAATAGTAGCGTGTTAGGGCAGGTCAGAGTTGGTTACGTACCTGCCTAGGAACACCCGTGGTAAGGTAGGTTTCCGGGAGGGAGAACCGAGTGAGAAAAGAAAGGCAAGAGCCAGGTACCTGACACAACCTCCCGTCCTCAACCTTACCAGGCTGTCTGCCTTCTTACCGGCCGACGACATCTAGGTTCCTCTCCTCAGCCAATGTTGACGCTGGACCAGGCTCATCCGAGTATAATACCTGCCGAAACCCCAGACACTCTTCCTCGCCACCTGCCTGTTTACCGCTCCTCTCCAGGCACCTTCCTGCATTAGATCCCGTTGCTGATAGAGGCAACAACGTCCTTGGCAACCACCAACCCTCTTGCGCCTTCCTAGGCTTGGATCCGCATTCTGTCCCGTCGCCCTATCTTTCTGTTCTCAGTCATCTTACACAAGTATCCTCTATCTCTCGTCAACATCAATATCTTGGATAGAACACGCACCAACTCTCGTCACCAACTCCACTTCATTCCATCTTCATCTTAGCACTGCCTAACCAAGGCTTCACTTCATACACATACATCCATTGCTGCATTCTTGACTGGTCACGCTCCAGAAATATCTTTGCCAGCCTAACCCTGTCTGTCTCCTTACATACATACTCCATCTTGCAGACAGGTCTAAGTCCAGGCAGGGGTCTCCTGGGGTCGAGATTCGTCCTGCTGCTTGGCTGGGGTTTAATACGGACAGCCAACTACACCAACCATTCCGCGCCTTGATCGCTCTTCCACGTTCTCCTTACGAATTGACTTACACGGGGATCCATCTACAATCCACTCGACTCTGACCCGGCAGCTCTCCCCCGACCAATCACTAGTACAGCGCTTGCAACCGTTCTCAGCTGCGCGCCCCATCACCGTCGCCCTCTCCTCACCCGTCGCTTTCACCGCTGACGCCGCAGTCGCTGCGCTCGCTGCAGTCACTGAGAGGCCTGCACCTCCCTGCTGATCCCGTACCCCGTACTGGACCGGGCCTGTCTCAACGGTGCCGAGTACTTATCCGCAGCATAGCTCCTCACCTTTCCCTGACTGTGCGGCTCTAATCTTGAACACTTGCCAAGTGCTTGTCCATTTGTTCTTATTCCGGGTGGCTTTGTCATGAGAGACACCCCTTCTGTTCTACACCACCTTTTCCACAAGTGCTCCTGATTCGAGGTCACTGAGAACTGCCACGGAGGGCATGCCGGATGCCCCAGCCCTATTCTGAGCCCACCACTGTCAGCCATCATGTCCATGCAATTCCAAAGCGTACGTGGTCTATCCTTAACCCCGCTTGCTGGCTCTTGGACCGTCTCTTGGCTTGTCCAATCTCAGAGCTAGTCAGTCTCAGACTAACCGTTCGATACAGCCCTTTCAAGAGTCACAGTTTGACATCTTCGAGTGGTATCCCCAATTCCAGTCCTGCCTCCGCTACTTCATCGACCATGCCCAGTACAGCTCCCCCGTCCAGACTGTGGCCGCCTGTGTCAACATTCTCTTGCCCTTCCAGAAGGGAAACTCTCCTCCTGTGACGCCTACCCGCTCCGGACCAGGTCCGTCGGCATCAGCCTCTGGTACTATTCCCCTGGGCTTGCCGAGGGCCCCAGTTACCCTGATCCCCTACATTCGCCGTCTCGTAGTGACAGGCTTCGATTCTCCTGCAGTTCTTCATGGCTTCTTTGGCGATGACTGGATGCAAGGAATCGGGCCAATCCACGAGAGCGAACGCAGAAACTACTTATTTGCCGCAAAGAGTGACAACTGGCTCAAAGTCAAGTCCCAGTACGACATGGCGGACGGACAGACGGTTCCCTTCTTGAGGCCTTTGCAAAACGTCACCGAGGAGGAGATACAAGGAGCCGAATCAAACTGGAGCGAGTGGCTGGCCATGCAAGACTGGATGCTTGGACCCAGAGCTCCTCCAGACGTCGGCGACCGACGAGTCAGGGTTAAGAAGGAACAAGACTAAAACCAACATAGAACGAACCCGGCGAGAAGAAGAACGAGAAGCACACACACGATATCTACGATATGACGCCAACGAGAGGGAGGGGCAAATATGACTTGGAATCTACCGAGCTGTCTTGATAGGAGAAGATGTGGAGGGGGATCAGGATAATACGGCAGAGAAAGGGTTTGTACACAACATGGAGATATATAGGGAACCAGTACCTACACTCCAGCTCTGTTTTACTATTGCTGCGATGGGTTGCATGCCCGGTGACATCAAGTTATGGAGATGTGTCTGTCTAGTGTGGATGGATGGATAGGTAGGTAGCGTCGACGCTGAACTTCATTTTGGTAGAGTTGCCGCAAACTCCGTGTCTATCGTGGTGTTGGGCTGGTTGGTATATACAGGAGAATGGCAACCAGACGACCCTTATTCCAGCCGATTAAAAGAGGAGAGGAAAAGGAAAAAAAAAAGTCATGGTAATGGCCGGTTGAACGCCCCTTGGAGGCCCCCTGAACGTTTGATGAATGCCCCCCCTTCTCGCCTTTGGTGTACCTAGTAAAACAGAGTGCCCAACCCCTTTTCGGCTGTTGAAAAAAGAGAAATGTATTATAGTATCAATCAATCCATCAGTCCATCAGTTGAGGAAGCCCTTGCATGCCGCCGTGCCGCAGAGACAGGGAATACGGTCGAGGCTGCCGATTTCACGCTCGAACTTGTAGTCATAGGTCAACTCTTCGTCTATAGGCTGTTAGCAGAGGATCTATAGGGGGATGTGGGTATCTGGGACGTACTCATAGCGATGTCGCGCAACGCGTAGATGACGATGCGCTTGCTTCCCTCGACCTTGATGATCTTGGCGGTGCAGTTGGGCATACAGCTGTGGTTGATGAAACGGGCGATGCCGCCCTTCTTGGTTGCGTCAATGACGGTGTTCTCGTCGATGCGGAACAGATAGCTGCTGCCGATGCCACTCTTAAGATAGCGATTCTCGCGAATCTCGGCAATCTGCTGCCGCACCTCCTCGCCGACGTACTCGATGATCATGTCATCCTTGGCGATGTTCTCCATGGCGTATAGCCCCCAGTTGTGAATGGCCGAGCGGGCGAACTTGACGGGCTTCTTGCGCTTCTTAAGCTGGTTGAACTTGAACACGTCCGAGTCTTGACCCAGAGTCTTCTTCTGGTCGTTCAGGTCTGCAACGTAGCGCCGGTTAGTAGCACGGTTCGCTCGCGAGTTGCCCTTGGCGATGAGCTTCTCGGCGGCGAGCTTGGCCGCCTCTGCCGCTGCAGCCGCCGCGTCCTTGCCCGACTTCTTGAAGCGCGCCTCGCGCTCTTGCCGGGCCTTTTGCACCTTGATGTGGTGAGGCAAATACTTGGACTTTTCAGAGTTGAGAATCTTCTTGACGCCCTCGGTACGTGCGCAGCCAGTCGGGTTGGGGACATAATAGCCCTCGATCGACACTGGCTTCTCGAGTGTGCCCTTGGTCGAGTTAAGCTCCCTAATGCGATTACGCTTCCACAGCCACAACTCGGGGTCGCCAATGTCCTTGACCGCAAATCTCTTGGAGAGTTTTGCGACATCGGGTTTGTCGTTCACACCAAGGGCCAGTCCTTGGAAGAGGGACAAATCTGGCTTGAAGCCGTCAGGTAATACCAGGGCTGGTGTCAGGGGTTCCGTCGACAGGAGCTTCTCATCATACTTCTCCACAGCTGGCTCTGGAACTGGCTCTGTAGTAGGTGGCTTCTCTTCGACCTTCGGCTCCGCCTTGGGAGCTTCCACAACTTCTTCCTCATCACCACGCTGCGAATCGGTCTCGGCTTGGCGTTTCAAGGCCTCACGTTCCTCGAACACAGCCTTCTTGGTCTTCTTCTTCGCCTTGGCGGGCTTCTTCTTGAGCGTCTTTCCAATCACCGAGGCAGGAGTTTCGGACCGTGATACTCTGCTCTCGAGGTCGTCACCGGTTTCCGGCTCTGGGATAATATCCACAGAATCTTCCCGAGTGCCGAAGCCTGTGCCAAGCTGTCCGAGCTTGACTCCGAAAAGTTCCTCATCAGACTTCTTTTGGCGCTTGAAGGCGGTTTCTACCGAGGCATCGAGCTTGCGCTTTCTGGAGATTAACGGATCTGTAATGTGGAAGCTGGCCTCAGTCATTGAGTCGTCTTCCCCAGGTCCCCAAGAGGCAAAGTCATCCTTGGAAGCTTCATCATCAGTGCTCATGCGACTACGAGGACGGGATTCGGGCTCCTCAGTCTCGCGAGCGAGGAGTGCCCGAGTGTCGGTGTCGTCATCGGACTCGATGTCACTATCCAAGCTCCGTAGACGGTGATGAAGGGAACGGAAGGCGTTTCGAGCAACAGGAGGTCGTTGACGTGCAAAGGGATCGACAAAGGCACTCCGCTGGGCCTGGCCCTTGACCTTTGTCTTCCGAATTCTCGGCAAGGCCTTGGGTTCCAGGCGGCCGGTTCGTCTCTCGATGGGATCAGCCCGTGAGTTGGGGGTTCCCACGCGTGAGCTATCATTGCCGTCCTCGATGCTCGGTATCTCCTCGATATCGTCGGGGTGTTCAATGTTCAGCTTTCGTCGCTTTGCGACGTGGTTGGCAGGATCCAGGAATTCGGAGAGAAAAGGCGCGGCGACCTTGGTGCGGATGTGTCGAATGAGATGCTCAGTCATCTCACGACGGACAACTTCCACAGCCTCAATAACCGGGTCGAAGTTCTTAGCCCTCTGCTTTTTCTCCTCTTCGAGGTCTGCCTCCTCCTCTCTTCGCCGCCTGTCTTTCTCATCGCGCTGGCCTGTCTCACCACGAGGCTTCCGATCAGGGCTCGCGCTGGCCTGTCGGCGACGGTCAGGGGACTCATCTGACCGACGAGGCCGAGGCAGACAAAGCTGCATGGTCATGTCATAGTTGAAGAATTCGGTGTGATTAACAGCACGAAAACACCTTTCAGCTTCAGACTTGCCAGTAAAAGAGTTGCGAAAGACGATGTAGTATCCGGACTTGTCAAGGCGAATGTCTTCGAATCCGTAATTCTTTAGCCGCTTCTTCATGTGCGGTACAATGCTTGTCAGAACGGGGACACTCTCGCCTGCGATGTAAATGTATGGTTCGTCTGTAAGTTGGGAAGCCAGATTCTTGACCTCAAGCGCAGCATGGCCCTTGGGCTGGACTGGAGTTGTCGTCGGCTGCGGGGTGCTGGGCGCACCCGAAGGTCTCTGGGCTGCTGGCCCCTTGGGAGCGGTGGGGGGAGGTCTTGTGAAGCTCGACGCTGGTGTGGATTTGGGACCGATCGGAGGTGCCTGGACTGCCTGAGCAAGCCTCTCTTTTTCCTTCTTCTCCATCCTTTCCTTTTCTCTCCTGAGATGCTCTTCAAGCATTCGTCGACTCCTACGCCCTTCAGGATCATAGTCAACACGAACGACGTCGGCATCGACTTTGATGCCACGAGTTCGTACAGCTCGGCGAGCAGCATCGATGGCGGAAACACGGGGTCGATCGGGTCGCTTCGAATCGCGGTAACGGATGGTTGCGAAGCCGAGGTAGCTACCAGTCTCTGGGTGCATCTTGTTGCTACTCTCGGCGATCTCGCCAAAGGTAGCAAAGATGGCTGTCACCTTGCTGAAAGGGACCAGCGGATTATACCTCGTCACGACGATCTGAGTCGGTGGACCAGGGCCAATGGAGGTCTTGGGGTCGTAGGGGTAAGGCTTGATGTTCTCAGGCGCTGGCCGGAGGCGCGCCTTGGGGAGGTAGTAGTCGGTGTTGATATAACCCAGACGACCTCCAGGCTTGGACAGCCGAGGATCTGTTGGGGGGGCGTCATCGTCCTAACCAGTTTCATTAGCCATGAGTCTCTTCACCACAGATGACGCCCCCCCGAAAGGAGAATGATATATAATTGTACGTACCCGACCGAACTCTTTGTAGGTCGGTTTGGCGTTCCTGCTGACGCTCTTATTGTGTACTCGATCGAGGAGTGGATCATAGGTGCACTTGAGGCCCTTGACGGAGGGCATGGGATCTCGAGCCGGAGGGCGCTCAATGGCAAAGGGTCCGTCTGATATCGAGCCATTGGGACCAACGGCCGGGGAATTATGAGAGGATTGTCTCGCGGCCCGATCGGCGGCCAGGGGTGCCAACATGTCTGGCTTTGTTGGGGCCGGAGCCGACGAGTTGGATGGCGAATCTTTGGATGCGATGGGAGTGAGGCTCGAGGTGGGGAGGCGGGACGAAGTGGCAGTCGCCGCGGCACCGTGCCGGGCGGACGTGCTGAAGATGGACGAGGCGGCGCTGCTGTAGGAGCTAGCCGAGTCGACGGTGCTGGGGATGTCTGCGAGGGGGGATCCGTTGTCGTCTGGGTGAGCGGGAAGGGGATCCGACACGGCAAGATGGCCGTTGGGGCCAGGGGCGGACTGGGTTGAAGCATTCGCGTGGGCATCAAACCCAGCAGACGCTTGTGTCGGGTCGGAGGCGCCGCCGTTGATGGACGCCGACGACGACGACGAGGTCGTCTTGGGGCGGTCGCGATCCCGCTCTCGATCTGCGCGACTCTGAGCCTGAGCCTTTACCTTTGGAGCCGTCGGGAAGAACTGCGCGAAGCTCGCGCCTGGCGGGCGAGTCATCGTGACGATGCGCTCTTCCTATCTCCCCCCCCGTGCTCCAACCATGATATACCCAGCGTTGAAGCGTCCGGTACACACGGCACTGTGGAGGGGCTATTTGCACGCTGGTAGGTTCCGCGAGGCGATTCCAGACGGGTGGTTGTGAGCGCAGGAACGAAGAGGCAGGCAGAATTAGGGCGCAGGAGGAGCCTTCACGCGACCGAGCGACGTTGCAGGTGAAAGTGTGGCAGAGGGCGGCGGAGCGGCGTCATCCACCAGCGCAGCAGAGCACAACACAGCAGCAAGCAAGGTCCTGCGGCGGTAAGGAGAAAAAAGTCGCCAGGGCCAGAGGGTCCGGCGGCTTGTCGAGAAGAGAAAGCGAAGCGCGTAGCGGTGTCGATTGCGATGGCCGGTATCAATGTCCAAGTCGTGGAGCAAGACGAGGAGAATTGGTTGCGGGAGGAGGAAAAAATGGCTGACGACCAAGAAAGTTGACGATTGACTGGGTCTGGGTCTGGGCTCTGGGCTTTGACTTTTGGGTTCAGGGATGCAGGAGCGGGAGCCTTTGGTTTGGACAGAGCGGTAATGAAGGTCCCACTAGCCACACTGTGAGTGATCTTGGGGTGGCTTGGGCCACTTGTGCTGTCGCTGATTGGAGATGGCCAGCAGGAAAATACACGGTTGACGGGGCAAGGTTGTGCTCATTAACGCGTCCCAAGTCCCGCTATCGCGCCTCCCCTTGACAAACGTGGCGTCCAGCTTCTGATTCGCATAAGACTGATCGATCAGTTGCCCGCCGCTTTCTTTGACTGCATGAGATGATGCAAACAGCCACAGCCCGAACCCAAGGGGGGACAAACGAACTGAATTCACTCCTTCCTTTCCTGTCACTTCTTTGTTTTGACAGAGCATGTGACGTTCGTTTTATTACCCATTTCTGTGCTTCACACTTGCATGACAGCCGGTAAACAGAATCCATGGAGTACTAAGGTAGTCAATAGCGCCTCCTACTGTCCATGCCTGCCACAGCTCTACGTGGTACCATACTCCGAACGGCCCATCATTTCTCAAAAGAGAGAGAAATATCGCTTTCAAGATCCTATGGCCATCTTAAATTTGATAACCCCTGGAATTCATCGTAGCCGAGCTATTATGCTAGTGGGCCATCCCGGCATTTTTCATCCACCATGGGGAGCCAGTCATCATGCATCAAACACATGGCCACCTCTTTGCCCAAGCATTCCAGAGTCCACAAAGGGGGCCAGACCTGACACACTGGAGGCGAGATCGCTGCTCATATTGGTTGTGAAGATTGGGTTCAAACGAAGAACGCCGTTTTTCAAACAGACGAAAGAATAGTCCAGGATTGGCATTTATCGAATCCTTTTGTTTGTTTGGTTCTCCATGATCAGTCACGCCAATGTCATCATAGTGGAGTACCAAGGAACTGGGGATCGCCTGTCTGTTTACCTTGGTACCTATCTAAGTAGATGGGCAACCGGTCAACACCTCGGCCAAATGATGCTTTGGGCTGTTTGGAAAGCAAATTCTATTTTGACAACACATCAAGTGACACCTGTCATCAATCAAAATCATTCATATTGGCACTCGCCAATTGTATCTGTCCAGAATCACAAAGGTCCTGGCTTTTCGTCTCCAAGTCAAGCGACTTGAAGATCCATCCGTTCATTAAGAATACCCGAAACGCCTTCCCTTCAACTGAGTGTCAACCACTGACGAGATATCTTCCTAACGCCGCATATTCCCTAATCGTACAGATTATTCCACTCTTGACCTCAAAAGTTCAGCTTCAATTCAAACTCGTCTTCGTCGTCGGAAATCAGCAGAGGCTGGCTCAATGGTCCTAGGTCGTCGCCTTCGCTGTCCTCATCGAAGATGGACATGAACTGAGGGCGAGGCTGGCTCTCTTGCTTCTTCAGTGCCGCCTGGCGAATGCGAGCCGGTGTGATCGTCGCATCAGACTGAATGGAGTCGAATGTCTCCACGGGTTTAACCGGACGCTGAGGCCTGACTGTCGTACCAGCTCCACGAGCTTGGGCCTGAATCATAGATGAGGCAGATCGGCCTCGGTTGTAGCCGATAGTAGTTCTCGAGGCAGCTTGGGCAGTGGCGCTATCAGCATGCGAGGCCTTCGTGGGGGCGATGGCACGGGTGGTCTTTCTCCCCTGGATGAGGGAGGTGAGAGGCTTCCTAGCCTTGGTCGTTCGTGCGACAGTCGGGACCTTGGTGTTGCTGCTAGTGTCTGAGTGAATCGACAGTGCCGAAGCGGCACGCCTCGAGGCAAGGCTGGAAGGCTGCTTGGATCGAATGCCCTTTCTCTTCTGGTCCGAAGCCCCGGTGGCTACACTCTTGACTACTGCTGGCTTGGCGTGGTCCTCCGTGTCCGAAAGGTCGTCGAGGTTCCATGTGAGGGCGTCAATCTCCTGCTTGTTCCTTTCCTCAGCCTTCGTTGCCACCTTTTTCAAGGCCGCTTCGAATTCCCTGTCCTGACGGGAAACACCCTGATCATCCACAGGGTTGTAGAAATGCTGATAATAGCCCTTGAGAACGTTCTCCTTCTTGAGACCCTCGAGAGTTAACAGGTCTTTGGGAAAGACATCGGATTCGTAAGGCAAGTCCTTGGGCTTTGGTGGAGCGTATTCAGGTTCCTCTTCCTCTTGCTCAATCGCCTTTTGTTCTTCCTTGACTCTGAACTCGAGCGGCGCGAGGTCGACTGGTCGGAGGTTGGGCTTCTGAGCTGTTGGCTTGAGCTGCGTCTTCTCGATCTCCTTGACAAGGTCCTTGACGCCGGCCGCCTGCCCATTCTTAGCTTTGGCATTGGTGGTTTTGTTGCCAAGGGGAGCTCTGCTTCGAGTTCCTGTTGAGGTGTTTTCAATTAGCCAATCGGTCTTTATTTTCTTCGGCAAGATGCCCATACCCATCGGAGTCACCATAGCCTGTTGAGCTCCATGGCCTTTGGTCAGAGTCTTATCATTTCCAAGAAAGGCCTTTGCTCCTCCAAGCCCAGTCTTGCCGGTAAAGGCGGTGGGCGCATTCTCATCGTGTTGAGCAAATCGAGATGGCGTCTTGGGGAATCGGGCGCCCGTGGTCTTGTGTTGCTGCTTGGTGGGAATTTGCTGGCTGTGAACCAGGTTCTCTTGGTCGCGATGCGCCGCCAACATGATGGCTACAATGAACGAACCAAATATTCGGGATTGTTTCTTTTCGGAACAGGCAGTTAGGCTGATGGTGTTTTCGTCATCTGCTGCAATTCAAGAGGTGATTAGTTGGGTAGGAAATAGGCCCCTTTCCCCCAGGCAGCTAGGTCTAATGCCAGGATGTTTTGTTGGCCGGTGGTGGCTGGCCGGGCAACCGTATGCTGCAACCTAAAATTGGCAGGCGCAGGCATTTGAGCGCCACAGGCCAGTGACCGCCACAAACCAATGAGGCTGGGCTCGCTAGGTACGTATCGCGGCATCCACCGCCGGGAAGGCAGTTATAGAGGGGCATCACTTCTCCCCTTTCCTGAATCTTGACCACTTCATCTTACACCTGAACAACGCGCTTTTTGACTCCATCACCAGACTTCTTCCTCCCTCTTCTTCAAACAAATCGAACCCCCCCAAGCTCATCGAAATGGACCGCATCAAGGAGGTTTGTCACCCAAGCTCCCTCTGCTACCCCGCCATAATTCTCCAAGGCCATGTGGAGGGGTAAACTATCGTCGCCCCATGCTAATATGGCGATGGTGGATAGAAAATGAACCAGCTCCGCCTGGAGGCCGACGAGGCCACTTCCCAGGTCGAGGAACTCAAGGCCAAGGTCAAGGTGCTTGAGCAGGAGAACCTGTCCAAGGAGCAGGAAATCACCTCGCTGCAGCACAAGAACAACCTGCTCGAGGGTGAGGTCGAGAAGCTCGAGAACGCCGTCAAGGACTTCAAGAAGGCCGCCGATGAGGGCCAGCAGCACGGCACCCAGAACGAGACTCTCCAGCGAAGGCTGCAGCTCCTCGAGGAGGAGGCCGAGGATGCCGACAAGACGCTCCGTGAGGCCAACGAGAAGTACGTCAGCCCTTTTGGCGAGCTGTCCCTCCCCACCGCCATTTCGGACACCTTCAATTTCGGTCCCTGTTGAATGGCTGTACGCTAACAGACTACCCCTTTTAGGCTCCGACAGACCGACGTCAAGGCTGGACACTTTGAGCGCAAGGTGCAAGCCCTCGAGAACGAGCGTGACCAGTGGGAGACCAAGTACGAGGAGATGGCCAAGAAGCACGCTGCTCTCCAGAAGGACCTGGAGGACCTCCAGAACGAGATTGGCAATATCTAAGCGACTCTCGATCTCGATACATAGGTGCCGGATGCAAGATATGGTTGTTAGCATTTCCCAGGACAGCTGCGTCTGTGGCCTACCCGCCCGGCGGTTGTCTTGGTTGTATGGTTTTCAAAGTGTTGCCAGATGAGCGAATGGAGCAGCTACCGCATATTACGTTTCTACTAGCTGATTGAAGCTGGCTTTTCTCAAGGGTATCTTTTGTAAATGCTTGTCCGCGTGGTCTTCCGGTTGCTCCTCTTTCCTCGGCTGGAGACCTCATTTATTCCCTCCTTTTACTCTTGATTCTGTGCTTGATGCCCGTCAACTCTCTATCGAATTTGGACTCATAGCGAAACTTCTTCTTTTTCTTCTTTGGCTTCTCCTGTCGTGACTTTGCCGTCTTGCTGTCGGTTGTGTCCTTGGCCTCTTTCTTGTTGTCGTCCTCGTCCTCGCTTTCGTCAATCTGCGGCTTGTGCAATCCATCTCTTGTCACGGATACAGACTCGACAGTGACTGTCGTGTAACGATCCTCATCAATGTACTCTTCCTCGTGGTCCACAATGTCGAGGTTGGGTTGATCGGGGAAGCCGTCCCATTCGTCAGAGGCCTCGTCCGAGTTTTGCTCGATCGCACCGGCGACTTCTGACTCTTGTAGCATCCGGTTCACAGTTTCTACGTGCTGTTCGACCTCGCGGCGGCGTTCCTCTCGGATCTAGCAGCACAGGTTAGCATCCATCGTGGGCATCCGTTGTAAGGAGTGCCAGCTAGACGTACCTGCTTCCGCATCTCAATCTTTTCCTGACGAGCCCTTTTGGCAGCCTCTTCCTGGGCATTCTTAATTCGCTGCTGCTTTCGCTTGTGGAATCCGGTCAGGTATTCATGGCGCGCATCGTTGTCGAAACTGACTTCTTCGACGGCGGATGCGGATTTTCGCTTCTTCGACGGGGGCGGTAGAAGACTCTTCTTCGGTCTTGGTTTGGCGAACATGGTTGAATTAGCTCTATCGACAAGCCCTGCAGCTGTCGAGTCAACAAGAGCTGTATTGAATGGACTGTTTGGTTGGATGATTGGTCTGTAGCATCTGGAAAATCCACTACCAGTCGCAAACTTTCGAGGTGGCTCTGGCTTTACAAGGGTCCTTCACCGAGGTGTGCACATAACGGGGCGCTGCAGGTACAGAGGCGGTTACGTAAGGTGACCGTTGCTGCATCAGCTCTCCCATGTCTGGCAGCATCCCATCACAAGCTGGAATTGACAGGCAGACACGACGTCAAAGAACCAGCAACACCATTAACGATGCGTCTCCAAATTCTCACCAGCGCGCTGGCTCTCGCCGGCTCCGCGACCGCCTTCTCCGACTCATGGCCCCTTGTCATGTTTTCCA
This sequence comes from Fusarium sp. AF-6, assembly GCA_003947015.1. Lineage (NCBI taxonomy): Eukaryota > Fungi > Ascomycota > Sordariomycetes > Hypocreales > Nectriaceae > Fusarium > Fusarium sp. AF-6. The sequence continues at coordinate 25,978 of NKCJ01000433.1, forward strand.
CCTCCGAGTATGACGCGCCATCATTCCCCCGTGTCCCGTTTTCCAAGCTTGAAGAGCTCCCTACTAACGATGATGATGACTTCAGGTTCCCCGACGCCTCGAGCTCCAACCAAGTCCAGACGCGATCCCAGGCCATCGAACAGGTCAACGACATCCTCTCGACATGTCCCACCGACAACTACCTCTTGGTCATCCACAAGCATGTCAATGCTGCTGACCTCCGCCGACCACAAACGATGCCTTACCTGCATCTCGAGATGGAGAGCAAGGATATCCACGGCAAATTAATCGTCCCCGAGGTTGTGGGCGAGTCAATCAACAAGAAGGAGGTTGAAGATTATATCACGACGGCGTGCTCTCAGCAAGGAAAGGATGCTGTGTTCAAGGCCATCGAGCTCAAGTCCTTGGACAATGACCCGGAGCGCCGTGGTGAGTGCCTTTTATATGCCATCTCATGAGAGCGCATGCTGATGGAAATGTAGACAACGTCGATCTGTGGCAGCAGGCCAAGAGTCTGATTGAGAAGGGATCCCACACCGTCTTGTTCGTCGGCACCCCTCGCTCTTCCAAGAAGTCGGCCTCCTCCGCTGAGAAGACCATCTACGAGTCCGAGTTCGTCGAGCCTGTGCGCATGGATGTCAAGAGAGATGTTACGGATGGTTTCCAGCGACGGGCTGATAACGAGACCGAGTACGACAACCGTCCTCTGTTCCAGAAGTACCAGTTCTTCACTCCTGGTGAGTCTTACATTAATGCATCCCGGTATAGTCTTGAACATCATGCTGACTCTGCTCTCAGGTATCTTTATGGCTCTCATCACTGCCATTGTCCTGTTCTCCATCCTGGGCGTTGGCTTGAGAGCTCTCGCCAGCCTCGAGGTGTCCTACGGCGCCTTTGACAAGGACATGGGTCCCGCCGCCCAGAAGAAGCAACAGTAGGCCATATATGCCTGCTCAGGCGGATTCTGTCGTTAGTATCACTGCCGCAAGCGGCGCGGTATTTGTATATCAGATTATGGAGTTTGGGTTTCGTTTGGTGCGACTTGAACGGGAGGAAATCAGTTTATCGGCATGTTGCGAGCATCGAGTGTAGACATGATATGAAGGGACGGGAGGGGATTCAAATCGCGGGCCTCGACCTCTGATTTTTATCGAATGCTTTTTTATCCCAAATGCTGTTCGAGAGCTGTAATAGAGAGATTTCAACGCCAAACTCCGGTGCGACATGTCCCTAGTCTATGCATCCATCTCCCATCTGCACGTCATGAATAGTCCCCTCTCATACATGGCGTAATCCTCAACTCAATGGGCTCCGCTGACGCCTCTTCCTTTCGAAACCTTTTCTTTGTTGTTTGCTGTCCAAGAAAACCGCATCTCTACACCAAGTGGCTGGGCAAGAGGAAGTTGGCGATGCCCTCCTTGACGGCGTACTCGTGCCCACAGTTTCCGCACACAAGCTTACCCTCAGACATTTGTGTCTCGAGAAGCAAGTGGTGCAGATCCTTGAGCGTCTTCTCATCCGCCTGAAGCTCCTCAGCCGTGGGGGCCTGCTCGGGGAGCTGAGGGAAACCAAGCTGTAACACAACAAGTCAGGGAACATTATCCAACATCAATGCGACAGAGCCACCCCAATCGTTTCACGCCCTCCCCTTGTTTCAGTTTAGTGTTTGAAACTCACCTCTGAAGCCGTTACTCGGAGCGCAGCCCAGTCGAGACGGGGCAGCACGTTGAGAATCATCTCGGGGTTCAGCTCAATCTCATCCTGGACCAGCTCGGCGTCCTTGGGATGGAGGGGGTATGAGTCGGACGAGGACCTGCAGGCCTTGACGGCGCAGGTGAGGAAGTTGAGGCTAAGGACCTTCATTTTTTCAGAGAGAGCAAGATGAATGATATTGAGCACACAGTAAAACAGTGTCGACAGGATAAGTGAGGCCCTAATTTGATGTGTCTTGAACTTACAACTTTTTTTTCTATGGCGGGGGAGCGTTGAGTCGTAAGCCCCACGTGACAGGGGTGTTGGCTTCATGGACGGACAGCCAAGGAGAAGAACTTGACAGCGACTACAAAGAATATCTTTTACAACTCGCAATTGATGGAGTACGAGTAGATTTGGTTTGGTATGGAGGATAAAGCTTAACAAGATCACATCTTTATCCACCGACATTGGCATGGACAAAGCATCCGATAGACACAGACTATGTCAAGGTTCCAAGATATGCCGGTCTTATATTGTCTTCTTGTCGCTGCGACACACAAGTCTGATTTACCTAAAGTCGAGATCGTCGGGCAGCACGGAGACCGACGAGGAGGACGCCTGCCACGAGGGCAAAAAGGCCACCCTTTTGCAGAGTAGACCACCCTTCATCTTCTGGGGCGAACTCGGCGTCGCCAAAGAGGTCTATGCGCGGCGGGCGAAAGAGCTACGTATCAGCACATCCGGCCACGGCATGAGGGCATGTGGATAAGGCAACGAACAATGCAGGGCGTTGCGTTGCCTCTTTAGAGCTCGACGTGAATACCTTCAGGGGGGACCTCGAGCTCGCCGCTCTTGAGAATCTTGACCGCCTCGGCGGGTCGGTCGCCTGCGCCGGTCTTGGTCTTCTCGATCTTCTCGACCACATCGTAGCCCTCGAGGACCTCGCCGAAGACGACGTGCTTGCCATCGAGCCACCTGTGACGGTTCCGTTAGTCTTTGTCTGGATCGGGGATTTGGAAGAAATCGCTTACGAGGTGACGACGGTAGTGATGAAGAACTGGGAACCGTTGGTGTCGCGACCGGCGTTAGCCATGGAGAGGAGGCCCTTCTTGGAGTGCTTGAGCTTGAAGTTCTCGTCCTTGAAGCGGTCGCCGTAGACTGTAGGGTATGTTAGCCAATTGCCTTGTCAAAGTTGCAGAGAGCGTCTAAACATACTCGACTTGCCGCCAGTTCCGTCGCCCTTGGTGAAGTCACCACCCTGGATCATGAAGCTGGGGATGACACGGTGGAAGACGGAGCCCTCATAGCCAAAGCCCTTCTCGCCAGTGGCAAGAGCGCGGAAGTTCTCAGCGGTCTCGGGGACGGTCTTGCCGTAGAGACCCATGACGATGCGGCCGAGGTTCTGCTCACCCTGCTGGATGTCGAAGTAGACCTTGTGGGTGATCTTGGGACCCTTGGCAGCCTCGGCCGTCTGGGCAAGCAGCACGAGGCCGAGCCCAAAGACGAGGGCCGACGCGAAGAAGCGACGAAGGTTGAACATTGTGTATCGTCTTGTTGCCGACTGTTTGTGAAGCAGCTGACAAGTTGATGATGATGATGGTGCAAGGAAACAGGACGAGGGGAGCTGGAGTAGGGGACACTTATACCGTAGATGGCTTACCAACTTGACCGGGGGAGGTGCTGGCGCAATTGGGGGCATGCGAGTGGCGGGGGAAGTCGACAGCAATGGCCGGAGTGGGGAGCTCAAGTTCCAGGGCGTTTCATCAGCGTCAAGGGTGTGAAAAAGATGCGGTAAGAGAGTAGGTTGATGTTGAAATGTGATCAGTTTATCGATCAATTGACAATTGAAATGATTGAATATTTATGTCTACTTGTTTCACCACATTGTCCTTTTCCTTCACCTCGGCCCACGTAACGCCGCAGTTCACGGCTGTTAGAGCTCCAGGGCCTGCTGCAACACCAGTACCTGTACGTACCCCTCCACCACGGAGGATTAGCCCCAGTTTCGCCGAATGGTGCATCTTTTTCCAATTGCACGTCAGGTCCGAGATCGAGGCATGCGACTGTGATACCCACGACAAGCTGTCACAATGGTACGTTCGCGCCAATTGCTTCCGAAGCGATAGTGATAGATATTAACAATTCATCCAGGTTTTCATCCTAGGCGTCAACTTCGGCGAGCAGAAGCTGGTCAAGGTAAGTCTCTAGCCTACATCCAACGATCCGACGACGTCGATTCTCATGCCAACGTCTCCCCCCGAATAGAAAGCCCTCGAGTCGTTTTACGCTCTTGGGCCCACGACATCTGCTCGCATCATGGCCAAATATTCCATCCACAAGCTCGCCAAGGTCGGCTCCCTCGCCCCGAGAACCGTCACCTCCCTCACGGCCGAGTTATCACAAATGACCATCGAAACCGACGCCCGACGACAGGTGCAGGAGAACATTCGACGACTAAAGGATATGGGCTCGTACCGTGGTAGACGTCACGCAATGGGTCTGCCTGTGCGCGGCCAGAGGACGAGGACACAGACGACAACAGCCAACAAGCTCAACAGAGTCGAGCGGAGGGGTTAAGCACTTCACACGCAGATTGGCCGGTATTTTCATGACCTGCATGGTTGCTTGGAGTTTGATTAAGAGGTGGACTGTCAAAATGATGGGGACCTGTCTTGGCGCATTTGGAAAGGCCATCAAAGGGAAAGTCAACCTCCAGAAGGAAGTGTGAGCAAGAAAATCTCCTTGCTGTACCAGACTTGTATATACAGTGTACGATCAGATGAAATGAGACCCTAGATCGCCATATTTTGGGCGCTACAAGTATTCTACACGGTCTCAAAGGAGGCCTCGAGCACGTCTGAAAACCTCAGCCCAGGCAAGACATCCTCTAGTGGCAGTTCTCCCTTGGACTGCAGGCGAGCAGCGACCTCATCCACTTCCCTCCACACTCGCAAGAGGTTACCGCCGACAACCTTGGCAGCATCGACATTGCTGACACCCAGCTTCAGAAGCTCAGCGATAAGATCAGGGTATTTGGTCACATCCTCCAGACCCCGGGGCACGCTCGGAATACCATCAAAGTCAGTGCCGATGCCAACGTGGTCGAAGCCAATGAGGTTTCCGATGTAGAAAATGTGCTGAGCTGCGTGTTCGATGGTTGAGTTCTGGGGGAAGAAGTCGGGCAGTCCATTGGGGTTATCGCTCTCTACACAAGAAATGAAATCAGGGGCGATGTTGACCATGACAAGCGAGTTGCGCTTCTTGACGAGTTCAAGGACGTTGTCCTTGACATTCCGGGGATGAGGACAGATACTCCATGCGGAACTGTGGGAGAAGATCACAGGGGCTTCGGAGCCAGCCCAGTCATCGCCGTTGCCTAGAACATCCAGCATGGTATCCTCACTAAGCAACTAATTAGTAAAACACTTACGATCTCGGAAAAGGGTGAACCAACCTGACGTGGGAGATGTCTACGATCATGCCGATGCGGTTCATCTCGTGAATCAGATGGCGTCCTAGAGGACTCACACCTCCCCACAGAGGCTCAGCCTTGCGCGTGGGGTTCTCCAGGATAGCGGCATCGGCGAACTTGTTGTGGCAGTTGTGAGTCAAGGTGGCGTAGCGCACACCGAGCTCATGAAACTTTCGAAGGTTGGCCGCTGAGTTGCCGATCTGATGCAAGCCCTCAATGCCAAGGGGCGAGATCAGTTTGCCCTGCTTGAAGGCCTCGAACGCGTTGGAGCTGTCAACCTTTTGAGAGAAATGCTCAGGATAGGCTGCCTGCAGCCTTGTCATGACATCAATCTGGTCCAGGGTGAACTGAACGCCTATGAGATAATTAGCATTTGGGAGTGAGAGTCAACACAGTCAAACTTACTGGACGCATAGTTCTCATTAGAAAAGTCGGAACCGTTCTCTGGGCAAGGAGCAAAGAGACTCCAGAAGGCACCACCGCTCTGGCCCTGGCGAAGACGATGCAGGTCTACATGACCAGGGAGGTCGCCTTGTAGAAAGGGCTGAGTGAAGTTCTCATCGTAGATGCGGTTACCATAGAAGTAGCGTATCAACATGGGAAAGTCGACATGCCCATCTAGTTGGGTTTTGTTAGCAATTACAATTCAAATCCTAGCTTAGAAAGCGCTCGTAATGTCGGGTGTTTGTTCCTTACCAATCAAGGGCGTAGTGGTGAGAATATGTCTAGCTCGCTCCTCAGGCGTTCTAAGACCGTTACCATAGCGAGGAACTCCGCCGTAACGATTACTGACTGGTCGGTGCAATAAACTGAGTCCAAGAAGCGCTAGGAAAATGGCCAGGATAGCTTTCCGCGGCGACAACTTTGGTGTCGCAGGAGGCTCATGATGCTGATGGTTGTGAAGCTGCTGGAGCAATCCTCCCTTGACCGGCCTGCTCGGACCCCTTGTCCGAGATGGTCTTGTCTTGTTAAAAGGAAGGAGGGGTTCTTGACGACCCATAATGAAGTTAAAAAGAGCAAATGAAAATGAAGAAATACGCAAAGGATGGACGATAGTCGGAGATGAACGATATGGTAGATGGAGTTGTCGTGTGTTGGATCTAGAGTCTTGAACGATGATAGATACGAGACAGGGATGAGACGGAACACGCTGACAAATGTGTGCAACTCGATCCAAAGTCCGACTTTAGTGATGGAGCGAAACTCGATATCACTATCTATCGGAGATGGATCTCGAAATATCGCTTGAGAATATCTGATCTTACTCCTAATAGCACAGGTTGTTCAGACACGTTTACTCCGAGGCTGGTTAAGACTGACGAGTTGGACTGCCTGCCTCCACAGTGCAACTCGCCCTTTCGCACTTGCGGACTTTCGGAGAGCCGCTCAGGGGTTGCCACCAGCCACAATGCACAAAGTTTATGCACAGCCCGAGCTCCCACCTAACGGAGCCAAAAACGGTGGGTCATTCCCCGACGCTCACCGTTTTGGCGGCGGAAATATTGAGCCCCATTCCGACAGGAGTCAACCCATCTTGGCTGGATACTGGAGTACAAACACTTTGCCTGTCCCTCAAATTACTGCACAATTCATCGTGACGGCCCTTGTAATAGAAGTTACCCGCCACAGTGATAAACATGGAGAGCAGCAGATCGATGGCCAATTCAGCCAGAGGAGGCCATCAGGGTTATGATGAGATGTACATAAAATCATCATGAGAACATGTAATACTTTAAAAGACTCCTCGATAGTATTTGTATTTCCTAAGGAAGGTATGTATTCTTTCTTGATCCTTCGAACATGACACCCTCACCGTTTGGTGGCGGAAAAACTGAGCCTCCATTCCGGCGGGGAGTCCGACTGCACCTTCAGGTTTTGGCGGGGTACCAACGTACCTGCCCGCTCAGACGGCGGCGCGTGAGTCAAACGGCCGTAGCAACACTACTATTAAAAGTCCTCGACCTCCACTAGAAATCCTTCTCCAGCATCAACCCGACTGCGCAGTGAATCATGACGGCCCTATCGATCGAAGAGAGGCTCGGCCTCATCCGAGAAAACCTCGCCGAGGTCCTCAACCCTGAGATCATCGAGTCCATCATGGCTGAGGGACGGCACCCCAAGATCTACTGGGGTACTGCGACAACCGGCCGACCTCACTGCGGCTACCTCGTGCCCGCTATGAAGATCGCCCAATTCCTCGCCGCCGGCTGCGATGTGACCATCCTCCTTGCCGACGTCCACGGCTTCCTCGACAACCTCAAGGCCCCTCTCGAGCTCGTTGCACAGCGCGCCAACTACTACCGATTCGTTATCACCTCTATGCTCAAAGCTGTTGGTGTTCCTATCGACAAGCTGCGATTCGTTCTCGGCAGCTCTTACCAGACCAGCTCGGATTACACCATGGACGTCTACAAGCTGACCGCACTCGTGTCAGAGCATGACGCCAAGAAGGCGGGCGCTGAGGTCGTGAAGCAGACCTCTAATGCTCCTCTGAGCGGTCTCATCTACCCCATTCTGCAGGTGCTGGACGAGCAGTACCTGGATTGTGATGCCCAATTCGGTGGCGTTGACCAGCGAAAGCTGTTTACGGCGGCTAAGGAGTGGCTGCCCAAGCTCGGATACCGACAGGTGGGATTGATTGTGGGCTTGGATTCTGGACATATGCTAACGCTTGTTGCAGCGAGCGCATCTTCTCAACCCCATGGTTGCTGGTCTGAACGGCAACAAGATGAGTTCGAGTGATGAGAGTGCGTAACTATTTCGACGATTTGAGCCAGAGCTATCAACTAACTTTTCGTAGACAGCAAGATTGATCTTCTGGATTCCCCCGAAGCCGTGGCTAAGAAGATTCGGAAAGCGGAGTGTGTCCCCAAGGTGGTCGAAGGCAACGGCGTGCTGGCCCTGGTGGAGTACGTTCTGCTTCCAGGATCGGGTCTGAAGAACGGTGTTCGAGAGGTCAAGGTTGAGAGGCGAGACGCCGAGCCCCTGGTCTACACCAACATTAAGCAGATGCAGGAAGACTACGAGAACGATGTGGTAT
>NKCJ01000434.1:0-34101 GCA_003947015.1 Fusarium sp. AF-6
TCGGAGATGTTAATAAGAGACCACTTAGTGGAACCTCTCCAAAGGACCCCGGCCCCGTCAGCAAAGTAGTGTCACATCAAACACGACCCTTCCCATTTTTATTAAAAGGGCCTGCAACCTCCCCCCGAAACTCCAGAACCGAACCTGCTATCGGCAAAATCTAGAATCAGCATCAGTTACTGTTTCGCGTTTCTTTGTTACACGCGCTTTTCTTTTGCATTGATTCTTGCGACACAACACGCCCACCTTTTACCTACCTACCTATCCTTCGTCCTACAAAAAAGACCTATTCCCACAATGAGATTCGACTTGGCTTTCCTGTACCTCACCCTGGTCACATCGGCGGCCGCATCCGTCATTGACCCGCCCCGTCGCATCAAGCGCATCGAGTCCGAACCCAGCGCCAACGAGCACGAGCTGTTCAAGCGTCGTGGCGGAGGCGGTGGTGGAGGACGCGGTGGTGGTAGCAGCAGCTCTGGTGGAAGCCGAGGTGGAAGCAGCAGCAGCTCCAGCGGAAGCTCAAGCTCCGGTAGTCGATCCGGAACAAGCTCAGGAGGTAGTGGCAGCAGCAGTGGCAGCAGCGGTAGCAGTCGCTCTGGAGGTTGGCGCTCTGGAAGCGGAAGCAGCCGTTCTGGCAGTTCTGGAAGTTCAAGAAGCTCATATCGTACAGGTTCAAGCACCTACAAGAACAACGGCGGATCGTGAGTAACTCCCCAATCCTTTTGTCCAACCTTTTACTAACCATTCTACAGCTCCCGAACTTCGAATGTAGGCGGTGGCTCCAAGAGCGGCTCCGGCCCCCAGCCCAACTTCGCCGGCGGTCGATACTACCCCGGCGGTGCCGTCGCTCCCTACCGATCCGGAAACCGAAGCCCCGGCGCCGGCATCCTCCCCTTCGTCCTGGTAGGCAGCGCTCTCGCCTTCTGGCCCGGCGTCTGGCTCTACGGCGCCTACATGTACCCCTACACGCACCAGTACCACTTCCACAACGACACGAGCGACGAGGATGAGATCCGCGACGTCATCTGCGGTTGCGGCCGATACGAGGTTTGCGGTTGCGACGACAACAACGATACCGCTTACTACGATGAGCTCATTGGCAACGGCAGCTGGGAGGCTCTCAACAAGTCCATCGTCACCGTCGCCGAGTACAAGGGAAACATCACCATCCTCATCAACGGAACCCTCCCCAACGGCACCACCGTCCCCGAGCAGGACAGTCCCGCAGGCCTTGGCATGAGGGGCATGATCGAGGCCCTCGGCTACTGGCCCGCCGTGGCCGCAGTCGCTGCGACCGTCTTCCTCGTCTAGTTTTTGCAGTCTACTTCTTTCTTTCTTCGTACATATTCTGTCTTTTCTGATTTAATGACTTACTCACGACTTTTTGGTATGGCCGGGAATAAAACCCAGTTAAGATTGGTGGATTATCATGTTCTATGGCGTTGGGATGATGGCGTTGACGATGGGTTTGGAGAATATCCTCATACCTTCAGCTGGCGTTTTCCTCTAGAACGGCCGCTCAGTGCTACAAAACAAGGCCTGAGCGAATTTGTGTTGAATACAACTACCTATTTCTGATATCAAGTGTGGTTACAAGCTCAAGAGTGACATTCCAGCATCACCAACATACAGACTCATGCAGAATCGCAGGCTGTGTATCACAACACGGCGCAGACATAATGGCTGCAATTCACATCATTTCGGCCAATTCCCGACTCATTTACACCCGATCCGCCTTCATCTCCTCACGGCGTATTCCCCTTCCGGGCGCAAGGTTGTAAATCCCCCCAAGGCATAATGCCAACCACCCAAGTAACAACTTTATCAATGCAAATCACCGGTCTAGAACCAAGGCACACTGGCTTTTTAACACTCGTATGATGCCACGGACTCTCTCTTCCCAACCGGGGGGATACGCAAAACGGGGCAGACAGCAATACGCCAGGGATCAACAGAGGTCACATTTTTTCCGATACGCTCTCTTGCATGGTTGAGATCCCCAAACAGGAACTGGCCGAAGGTGACTGCGCCCACTGCGTCATATGAGGTATTGCTCGGTTACAGAGATCAAGTCTGCCCAAACTATTGATGAAATGGATGTACGGGCCGCTTCATGAGAATTGACAATATTGAGTCCGTCTCTGTTAGTTGGCGGTGAGGCCTCATGCTTTGAGTGAGAGGCATTGGTCGGTGGAGGATTCTTCCGCTTACAACGGAGCTAAGCCATGTCAGCGCGGGAAGACAGCGCATCCTGGTGTCTAGTCCATATCTGACTTCATTATGCGATATGCCTGGCCAGCGGGCCATGAAACCGTTGTCGGTTGCCCAAGTGTAAGTCGTCTAGTTGAACAACCTTCATCCCTTATGCCTCGACCTTGGAACATCTATCTATACGAGATGAGGATGAAAGAACTCCAATGAAATATCTAGGGTTGGCAAATACCTCGTCTATTCCAGAGACTCAACGCGATTGTGCTTCCAACGGTGGTTTTCTGGATGAATGCCAGCAGAGCTCATTGTTCGTAAGATATGTCTTCTGCTATAAGCAATAAAATACTAAAAGAAAGAGAGGAAGAAAGCTACTGTGTTAGCATTGGGATATAATGCTATGGTGTGTTGATGTTGTGTTCTTGGTCATAGTTGAAGCCCGCCCCTTGACGGGATGATTGCGCCAGCGGATAGTTGGTAAGATGCAGATCCTTGGATGAAAGCTTTCATGCACCAAAGGCCTCCCGGCATTTAATTAATTCTATGCTATCTCATCAATGAGAATTGGCCTTGCTCGTCAACAAGAAAGTAGTGACACCGATACTCTCTCTCGTTGTTGGCATGGCCGCTACCCGGTACCCAGCATGAGAGAGTGGAGGTCTCATGAGGATAAGGGCGGAGGGATCGCTTGTAAACGTGGAATAAAGTCGGATGAAATGAAGTCAACTTAATTGAAAGCCCGATTGAAAAGTCAGGGAGAATTGCTATGGTAATGTCAAGCTGTCTAACTTCTTGAAGCATGATATTAGAATTGAGAAATGGGTGATGTAGTAATTGAACGTGGGGGCAAGTGAAGCACCAAGGCAGCAAGAGAATCCATTCAAGAGTGGCTCAATGGTTCAAGATCGCGGGAATTACCTTTCATGATTTCATCCTTGACCCTGCTGAGTGTTGAATGTCTGCGGTAGCCTAACCTCAGCCAGCATTGCTCACAGAGTCAAGAGAACAAGAACGACAGTGAATCATGCCGCTCTACGCATCTATATAACAACCCTTATCCCCCCTTCGCCAACATCAACAAGGCTGGTTCCACTTCGTACCAACTTGGAACAATTGCAACAAACCTCGACCCAGGTTGATGCCATCATCACCTGGTTCCTTCAAAGGGGCTTCACAGAGTCTTGTAACGACTACCTGCAGGTCGGGTCAATCGTCAGCGGCCAAGAAAGGAAGATTTCAACCAAGCGCGTCAATCACGTGTTGTCAAAAATAACTATTTGTGCACCAAGCTTTGCAAAGACAATGCCGAGGTGAGTTGATTGATCCTCCTAATGTCCCCGTTGTGGTGTTGAAAACGAGAAACGCCACTTCTAATTGCCGCCCCACTGTGCACGGACCATTCTTCCCCCCTTCCATCCTGTCGCGAATTCTATTGGCTGACTCAGCATTCAGGCCCTCGTTCATCTCGCCCCAGCTCCAACCGTGATCGTGAACAACGTGAACCATCAAACCCAAATCGACAACTTTTCACCCCAAAAACGACATTCCTACGCGCCGCCCACCGTCGATCGATCGGCGCGCAACCATCTGTTTCGCGCGAGAAGTATGGTATAAGCGCCGCCAACTTGCTGCGGCTTCCAAGCTGTCGAGAGGGGAGATTGCGACGCCGCGACGACCATGGCTGCCGATGCCGAGTTCTCGTCATTTGACGAGAGTGCCTGGAAGGCCCAGAATGCCGCTGACGACCGAGAGATTGCGAAGCTGCTCGAGCAGAGTCAGGAGGGTGGTAATGGCGGCCTCAAGCTCGACGATACACCTTTCGATCAAACCGGCAAGGCCGACGACGCCGAGGACTTTGAGGACATCAGCGACGATGATCTACCAGAGGAGGAGGAGCCAAGCGCTGGCATTTCTATGGAAATGCCCGGTCTAACAGATGATGGCGGAACTAGCAATGACGCCGACGACCTGTTTGGCGAAGGACCATCCTCACCCGATCCGATACTCGGCCCTTCCTCCCCCGCGCCTCACGTTCGCGATGCCGACACTGGTGACGATACTCAGCCTATGGATGCTGGTCTCAGCTTTCCAGGCATCAACTTCGACCCCGAACCTCATCTCAACGGCGCGAACCAAGACCCCGATATCCCTGCCCCCGCCGAAACCGTCGAAGATCTCCTCAAGGCTACCTGGCCCGCATTCAAGAAGGGACATATTCTCACTTGGAGTGAACTTCTTCCAGCCAAGAAGGCCACATGGAAGGAGAAGAGGCCTGTCAAAAAGCCGAAACCACTTGTCACTAGCAAGCTCACACTGGATCTCGCTCCCGACCAGGAAAAGCTCTTCCGCATCCCTGGCACTGCAAGCGTTTCTCGCAAAGCGAAGCAGAATGAAGAAAGGGGTCTCGTGGTATGTGGTCAAGATAATGCGAACCAAGTCGACGATACTGTACAATTCGACCTCGATCAAGAATCCGACTCGGAAACCGTTGCCGGCTTTACCCTCCGCGATATCGAACTTGCCTGCGAGGATTGGAGTGTCCACATTAACACTGTGGAGGCAAATTTCAAGGCGAGGCAAGTCGCCGAGCAGGAACAGCAGCAAGCACGGAAACGCGCATTCGAGGAGCAGGATGACGAGTGGGATGCCGAGTTTTTGATGGATCTTGGAGATGATGCACCACAACATCCAAAGAAGCGCAAGACCATCCAGCTTGGATTGCCTGAGATTCCCCGATATTCCGCTCCATCGTTTGACAACTTTGAAGACACGACGCGCCGAGGCGCCAAGCGCGTTCATCTCGACATGGGCGACCCTTACCTCCTCCTGGATACCCAAGACCTCCAAAGAAGCGCAAAGCGTCCCCGCCAAGACAACAAACTCAAGCGCATGGCTAATGGTAACTTGGGTCGCGATGTCTCACAGCGATTTAACATTTCCAACGACGAAGCATACGAGGCGCTCAAGGAGAACCACCAGAGCAAGGTCCGCGCCACTCTCGGCAATATCTCTGTCGAACACAGTATGCCTGCCATCAAGCTGTCATGGCCGTACTACAAGGTTAAGCTTAGTGGTACGACTGATGAGTATCACCGCCCTCGCTTCAGGTACAAGAAGTTTGCTGGTCACACTATCAAGTTTGACAAGCCCAACCATCACAAGCGAAAGCAGATGAAGGGCAAGGCACACGAAGTCTTCTTGAAGTCCAAGGACCTGAGTATCAACGACAACTCCGTCGCCGTTCTTTACGAATACTGTGAACAACGTCCCCGAGTCCTTAGCAACTTTGGCATGGGTAACCGTCTTATCAACTATTATCGACGAAAGGACAACAACGATGATGAACAGCTGCCCAAGCAAGAACTCGGCGAGTACCGCATGCTTCTACCTGAGGATCGATCACCATTCTCCCTTTTCGGCACTGTCGATGCTGGTGAGACAGTTCCCACATTACACAACGAAATGTACCGCGCCCCCGTTTTCAAACACAACCCCCGAGGCAGCGATTTTCTCGTCGTTCGCAGCACCACCGGAGAGCATGGATCCAAGTGGTTCTTGCACAAGATTGACCACCTCTACGTTGTTGGCCAACAATTCCCTTCGGTGGAGGTTCCAGGACCTCACAGTCGCAAGGTTACGAATGCTTCCAAGAACAGAATGAAGATGCTGGCTTTCCGTATGATTAGGCATAGCGATACGGACAATTGCCAGCTGTCTGACATCACCAAACACATCGCCGAGTCAACCGATACTCAGAATCGTCAAAAGCTCAAGGAATTCCTTCAGTATGACCGAGAGAGTGGTGAAAAGGGCATGTGGCGTTTGAAGCCGGGAGAGATCCTACCAGATGAGAGCGCGATCCGGTCCATGATCAAGCCTGAGGAGGTTTGTTTGCTGGACGCAATGCAACTCGGCATCAAGGAGTTGGAAGATGCCGGATACGACCCCCGAAACGCTACTATCGAGGACGATGTTCAGATGCAGGATGCAGACGGGGAAGAGGATGATGCTGATGAGGATGGCAGCAGAGTGGCCAAGGGCACGAAGAAACAGCCAGAGAAGCAAGAAGAGACCCTCGCCGACAAGATGGCGCCATGGAAGACGACAAAGGCCTTTATTGATGCCTGTGCTCAAAAGGCCATGCTGCAACTTCACGGCGAAGGTGACCCGACGGGTCATGGTCTCGGCTTCAGTTTCATTCGTACGTCAATGAAGGGTGGCTATATCGAAGCCGTCCAAGGACCCCTTGCCACGTCGGCAGATGCTATGGAACGAGAGAAGCGAGCAAACGGTGGGCACGCTTACAACGTCAAGAAGCAGCAGGCCATGTATGAGGAGGGCATCCGTGAGATCTGGGAGAAGCAGAAGGCTACACTCACAGATGCTCAAGAACATGAAGACAAGGATGTTGCGGTGACAGAAGATGAGGATGACAGATTTAACGTGCAGTCTGCGATGACCCCGGCGCAGTTCGACGACGGTACCAGCCAAATTAGTGGTTTGACTTCATCTAGCCGACACCCACGACGCGCGATCCGCATCACACGAGACGTCCGAATGCCCGACGGTACGACCCAGTCACGAACTGAAGTTGTTCACGATCCAGTTGTGATTTCGCAGTACATGAAGCGACGAACTGAGGCGGACCTTGAAATGAGAGAGTACGTGCCCACGCCCGTTTCCAGCAGCAAGCCAAAACGATCATACGGAGTCGGCATCCCTGGCTCGCAGAGGGATATTGTTGGACTTTTGTTTCGTGCAGCCGCTTACGTCTATCTCTCCGCAGCATCTACAGTTCAAGACCTACGGGCAATGCCGACCATGACCGTCTTGCAGGCATTAGGTATGTTGTTCTGACAGTGGCGAGCGAGCGGTTTTACTAACTATGATTAGAATCAAGAAGGAACTTGAACGACTCGAGAAGAACAAGGCTCGACGACAAGCTCGAGAGCAGCAGAAGGAGCTACACCAGAAAGCCAGCGCTGGCGATGCCGCATCACCGAGCGTTAATGGGGATAAGATCCCCACTGGAACAACTCGAAAGTGTGCCAATTGTGGCCAGGTCGGTCACATCAAGACGAATAAGAAGTATGACTCCCCCAATTACACCCCCAGTTTCATGCCCTCCCCTATCGCCGTTTGATGGATGGGGATCTTCCCACCGAGCCAAGTCCAAGCAAGCGAGAGCCAGAAAGCCTCACCTCCAGATTTTGATGGAGAAGTGTGATCGGGAGGCAAGGAGAAAGGCCGAGTTGAAGGCTCGACAAGACAATATCACCGCCCGCCAACAAGAGAAAGCCGACAAGGCAGCCAAGAAACGGGAAGAGACGGAGCGTCGTCAAGCCGAAGCCAGGCGGCTTCAAGAGGAGAGGGCTTTACAGAAGAAGCTCAAAGAGGAACTCCAGAAGCAAGCCAGAGAACAAAAAGCCCGAGAAGCACAACTAGAACGGGACCGTCGAGAGCTTAAACGAATTCGACGGGAACGGGCCATGCCCAGGTGGCGATCGGGGACTGGCTGGCGCTGACTTGGCATGCGACAACCCACGTTCTCATTTCTTTTGCACTCGAGATATCTTTTCAAGCCCTCTTACTAACTTGTGGTTCAAGGTTATGTCCTCTGCTCAACGGTACGATGAAGGCGGACAACGGTGCTGCCGAGCACGGAGGCTTTGGTAACTACAATGCCCCAGCGGGCAATGCTGGGTCACCAAGTTAGCACCGCTTTGCTCTACCGGTCATAATTGGCCCAATTCCCGAGCGAACAGAGATAAAGATGACACACGAACGTCCTGGTTGGTCTTTGTAGGCAACGCGACTGCGACGAAGAGCAAAATGACTGGACCGACAAGAGTCAGATGTTGAGAGTGAGAAACAAGTCACTCGGTGGAGGTGCTCAGGGAGAGACAAACAGTCCTCGAAACTTTTGGGTTACTCGGATGGAGGGTATGGAAGGGTACGGATTTTTTTCATTTCTTTTTGCGAAAAGCACACCAAAGGCATCGACTGCGATGGTTTACCGCATTTACTGGAGTTGGGGATACGATACTTGCTGCTCGAGAGGAAAAGGGCGATGAGGGAAGGTCAGGCAGGACAGACCTTACAACGGACTATGAGACTGTGATTGCGGTCGTCAATTAAAATTTTTTAATATCTTGCAAGACTGTGTTCTCTGGGGGTTAAGCCTGTGTGTCCGAGTTGAGCCGGAAGATGGTCATTGACTTGGGATGGGGACCGATAGCTCCCCAGACTGTAGATGGCAGTGTCTCTGCAAGCTCTTCGGTTGCGAGGTTGGAGAAGGAGGCTGTGCTCTCAAAGTGATGTGATGTGATGTGAGAAATCTCGATGCGGTGAAGACACAAAACAGCCAACAAGTTGGTGGTGCAAAGAGCATCTGCATCTATCCTCGGACCTCTCAGCATCAAGAAGTCGCTCCCGTCAAGCGTAGCCCACCAAATTAGCCCCATTACGTCTCCATAAAAAAGCCGATGAAAACGGGCTAATTGGTCTAAGAGACAGGTTCCGGGTCTTGCATGACCTGGAACCCGCCGCCGCGTGAGGCTGCCATGCATAATTGTATTTTTAGAAGCGGACCCGGTTTAGATGGGGGGGAAGGCATGAGATTTCCCATCGCGTGCGGCACTCGGCCGGGGATGGCGGGAGTTGATGATGGACGTGAGAGGTTGGGATTGGGGCTTGGGAGGGAGGCTGAGCAGCTTTTGCGGCGGGGTGACTATCTGATAGCTGATGATCATGAAGTCCCAAGCCATTGACTTTTCTCTCTCTCTCTGGAATCATATGTTGGGATTAAGTGATGGAGTCAAAAACGCAGGAAGATACAGACCTGCGAACCTTTAGAAGCGCGTGCGTCAAAAAACCGAACGAGTAAACACGGCACGGCACGGAACGGCGTCCCCGGATAGACAGGAAGGAAGCTACAGAAGAACACGCATGGTGAATACGAAAGTCGATGCAGTAAAAAGGGTGGGATGGGGAGGCTCAGCTGTCGTGGGGCAGCTACCTACTGTAGTTTAGTTGTCTGTTTTTGAAACACGTACCTACAATCAAAGACCGGCGTTAAACAGCAAAAAGAGATCAGCAGGAACGGGCAGGTTTTTTAAGGTATGCAGGGTGTGTGAAAGAGTCACGGGGCGGCGCGCCGTCAAAGTTGTGTGTGCTGTGTGCTGTCAATCCCCCCGTTGTTGGTGATGATGGACGACAGCCCTAGCTTGGCTTTGGGTGTGATAGCGTCGGGGGAAGTGCCAGAAATTGGCCCTCGCTCTCGGAACGTTTTTGAAGCTTGGAAGCTTGACCTCTCAAAGTGGGCGTTTCAGATTTGAACCATTTTACAATGCCCATATCAGATGCATGACAAGAGGTTCACGCATCATGTTGTCGATGGAATACGAGCATACAAGAGATGCATGCTCTGCTGAAACCCATCTTGACCCCAACTACCTGCAGAAAAGACAGCACGAGAGTGACGCAAACCCAGGCACACCAAGAAAGAACCGTCTCGGTTCCAGGGACGCTCCCTGTCACAGTTTGCGTTGTCCCAGCGGGCGCCAAGAGAAACATCCCGGGTGGTTAGGCGGAGCAAGGCTTCGATTGAGCGCAGAAATGAAACGTGGTACGGCTCATCAAGATTGATGTGATGCGCTCAAGATGTGTGATGAGGTTGGTGGCTGGATAGGTTTATCTACAGGCCCTGAACGTTGACGCCCTTTTAGGGGATCACCCCTGCCAGACAAGAGAATCCTAGGGCACACCCGGACTGCCGTGAAGAGAGACCCCACCCGCTGTCCAGCAAAATCCCACTCCTTCGGTGAGCCCCGTCCACTCACGTCCACGTCCACCTTAGCTAAGCAAGCATCATCTTTTTTCCCGGCCTTCCATGCTGCCTTCCTTTTTTCTCCCATCATCCCGCGACCCCCCCAGAGTGAACACGATCCGTCTATTATTAGAAGCCATCCCAACCACATCCACAAACGCCAGATTCAGCCCCATCGAAAAAAACGTCTATCGATCCTCGACCGCTGTCGACAAGGCTTCTCTTACCGCAGCGGGTGCGTCGCTTGTTCTTGTCGTCGCATTTTGGCGCATCGCATCAGCCTCTGAGGAGAAGCGGAAAGCCGCACACTCTGTTCACTTCTGAAGCTTGTCTCTCTCCCCTCTCTCTCTCTGTCTGACTCTCATCGCGCGTCGCGCTGCGCACACTTGCGACGATCATCCTCTTGTCGCTTCCCCATCGCAGATATTGTCCCTGTGAACTTTGCTCCCCAAGATACAAACAAAGATAATCGCGAATCGCATGCCGTCGTCATCAATCAACGCTCTCCTACGGACCCTCCTCCATCCCCTCAGAGCTAAAAAAGGTACCCAGCCGAGCTTGGCTCTTTCGACACAGATACCGCCCACGCGCTACTGCACAGGTACCCCATCACCAGTTCGCGCCCACTGAGCTACAAAGGTCGCAACGGCCTCGGGGTCCTCATTTATCGGCTATTCCCATCCCCTTCGTTCCCATTTTCCCAAATCTTCCCGCTCCACACTTTCTTCATCATTCTTATCCGTCCTGTCCTTTAACTCTCGACGGCCACTTCACAGCCGCCTCCGTCATCTCACCAGCGTCTTTTTCTCTCTCTCTATCTCCTCTTCGGTCCACTTTCTGTCACCTTTTCTCTCTCCATCTTCTTACGTGGTATTTCGTTCCGTTCCGAAGCATTCCTCGATACCCTTCCGCTCGACGCTACCATAACGACCCTTTGTTCTCGCTTACCACCACCACCCACTTGACCTTGTCTCGACTCGATTCGACTCTGGTGGCACGACTTTTTGAGCTTCAACTACCCGAATTTTCTTATTCACGGCCATCGACGCGCCGTCGTCACGTATTGCGATCGACTTGACGGCTCTGGCGCTACTGACGACCATCACGCCGCGTCCCTCCGCCACCAACGTTCGATCGCCCCGCGTGGAAACGCGATCCATTTCCCTCCGGCTCAGACACACGACTGATCAAGATGGGACGAAGAAAGATTGAAATCAAAGCGATCAAAGATGACAGGAATCGCTCTGTGTAAGTTTTCCTAGATTCTTGCACCGCCGGCGCGAGAATCCGATCCAAGGTGCCCCTCGAATTTTGCGACTGACTGTCGCGAATAGCACCTTTCTGAAGCGAAAGGGCGGCCTTTTCAAAAAGGCACACGAGCTTTCCGTCCTGTGCTCCGTCGATGTCGCAGTATTCATCTTTGGCAATAACAAGAAGCTTTACGAATATTCATCTTCAGATATGCGACAGTTAATCACACGATACCAATATGTGAGTGTCTCCCGCTGCGGGCGCATATGATGCAGCTGCGGTCGCAACCTCGGCGCGACATGGTATGCTAACCGGACTACAGCATGGCGGTCCCAACGAACATAAAGGCCCATCCGACTTCAACGGCGGTAACGACGAGGAGGAAGAAGAGGAGGGCGATGGCACTCCTCCCCACGCGCCCGAAGGTGTCGAGAACCAGATGATGCCTCCCCATTTCCACGGCCAGGCCCAGCCCCCGTTCCCCCAGATCCGACATCATACGCCTTCAGCATCGCCGCCCATTGGTAACGGCCCTTTCCAAGGGCACCCGGGTCATCCTATCCAGCGTACGCATACCCCACAGCCTTCGATCGGTTCGCGGCCGGGATCTCGAAATGACATCCGCCGGATGGGCCCCGCCATGGTATCTCAACCTCCGCCTCCTACCGGACCTCCGCATGCCGGGATCAGCTATATGCCTACGCCTCCTATCTACAACCCTCCTCATCCATCTGGTTTGATGCCGCAGCAGGGGCCTACCCCTCAGTATGCCACCTACCACCCACAGCCGAGTCCAATGCCGCAGCACAGTCCCTACATGGACGACCGGAGATCCCCCATGCCGTCACCTATGCCTCCCGCCTACTCGTCGCAACCGCCTTCTCAAGGGCTCCAGGCCCCGTCGCGTCCAACACCGTCTCCTCAGCCAATCCACCAG
This sequence comes from Fusarium sp. AF-6, assembly GCA_003947015.1. Taxonomy (NCBI): domain Eukaryota; kingdom Fungi; phylum Ascomycota; class Sordariomycetes; order Hypocreales; family Nectriaceae; genus Fusarium; species Fusarium sp. AF-6. Next base: position 12,225 of record NKCJ01000434.1, read on the forward strand.
CAACTGCCACCGAACCCCATACCGCAAATCTCGCCGCCTCCTCCTCAGCCGCAACATGTCGAGCGTCGTCTGCAGGACCCTCCACCACCTCCTCCCATGGAACCCAAGACGGAATCCCAAGAACGCCCTCAGCCGCCCCTGCTTAACACGGATACAGCCATCAAGAAATTGCCCCAGCGGAAATCTCACAGTATCTTTACGCCCATTGAAGAGAACCGTTCTATTCTGTCCCAGCATCTTGCCTCTTTCGCGAATGAACCCATGAAATCGGAATCCGCCGCGGCAGCAGCAGCAGCTAATGCAGCCAGCGCTGCCAATCGCTCGCAGTCGGTAGATGTGGGTGCGCTGAACCGAGTGGGTGACACCTCAAAATCGCCTCACTTGCCACAGCGCGCCAGCACACAAGCTGATGACAAGTCCCGAACTGTCTCATTGTCATCAATACCAGAGACCACCTTGACGCCTCCCTCACGGTCCAACAGCGTCAAGGTTGGCGGTGGTCCCGGCGGAGCAAGGCCTAGGGGTCCTCGCCTGACGGTGCAGATTCCCGATGGCGGTTCGGAGGCTGGTGGCAGCGCGCGCACAGCTGACTCTAATTCACCACGGAATCCTACTGAGAGTACAACACAAGCGCCTCAACGCCACAACTCTCAGTCATCGCTCGTCTTACCGCCTCCATCGCCTTCTGCCCAGACATTGCTGTCAGCCGGCGCCACCGGACCACCAAATCCATTTGCTCGGCCGCCTCCTCAGCAGAACGTGAACGGAGACACTCCGGTATCAGCACTACCATCTCGATTCTTGACAAATGAGTTGTTGCCAAGCCCAAGTAGTTTCTACCCAGATTGGAACTTCAGGGGAGGTGACAGCAATACGCTTCCCAGCCCTCTCAACTTTGCTACTCCTGTAGTTGGGTCAGGGCCTAGCTTCCTAAGAGATGACAACTTGAATTCCAGTACCAACAGCAACTCGAACAACACTTCCAACGGCACTTACAATTCGAGTTTGCATGTTAATACAAGCAATTCAACAGCAACAAAGCGTAAAACGCCCGAGCTGGGTGCAACAGCCTTGAGCGAGGCGGCAGAGGAGTCGACGGACCCCAAGAGGGTCAAAGTTGAGTGATTTCGACTGCTTAACTCTGCATTCTCGCCCGATCCTCCATCATTCAAAAGTTCTTCTTGATGTTATTCCACGATCAACGACATAATGGGCTGGATCCTGCGTGTCATTCATGATAGCGTGGGCCATGCATTTTAATCTCATTACGAGTATCATGCCAACATTTCCGGCCTTTTTCTTACATCTCGCATCGTCCATCAGATGCATCGCCGTCTTTTTCTCACTTGCGCGGCACTTTTTTTTCTAAACACATTAGGAGGCGTTCTTCACAGACGGGTAACCTTTCAAGTTCACTTCTTGACCATTCAATTCTTTTATACCTATGGGCTTGTAGCCCTGAACCTTTGTCTCTGGGGTTTTTCTGCTGGACGGGTAAGGCTTGGGACGGACATGGTTACAACTTTATGTTATGAGAGATGTGGGAATATCACCACTCTACGGGTTCGACAATGGTGTTTTTTTGTTATTTTGTTCCTTGTTTTGGTTTCTTATCTGGGTTTTCTTTTGATCTGGAGTTCATAGATGATACCGGCGACGTGAACACGTTTATCAAGTCAATTCTATATACTGGATGAACAAAGACTGAGATAGTGAGTGAAAGCATTGTAGTGTCTATCAAATCATGTGCGCAAAACGTCAGTGTCATTATTCGTGTATCCTGTTGTCGTCGAGAAGTTGTGAAAGATTATGCGTAGTTCAATACTCCCTTGAGAATCCACTGCTTATCGTTAGCATGCATCCCGTGCGAATCTCTACAGATGTGCAACTTACCAGTTCTCCATTACCAACCTGCGCGACCACGCTCTCAACCTCGATCTCATCAGGCATAACTACCTTCTTCCCATCCTTCTCAACCCACCAAACCTCCTTACCCCCAACAGTCTTCATCTTATCATTCTCCCCCCACGGGCTCTCCGGCACAAGATGCGCCTCGACAAACCTCTTCAAATTCGTCCGCGCACGATCCTGCCCCTTCTCACCCTCATAAGCATCCACCCCCAACGCAGCATACTCCCCAGGCTGCTCCCAAGGCTTCCGAGGTAACGCATCAACAGCCGAGTTGAGCGGCGCAAGAACAGTAGTATTCGTCGCAAGATCGGAAAGCCGCTCATCGATCGAAGCATCCATCCTCGCAAACGATGAAAACGAGGTTAGGGAGCGCTGGGTGCCCAGTATGTCGGCGAGGGACACCGAGGGTTGGTTTAAAGGCGCCGCGGGCATGACGGGGAGGTGGAGACGGTGGAGGTCTGGTTTTACTTCGCCGAGGGGGACTTGGGAGGTTGTGGAGAGGGTGAGGAGGGTTGTTATTGCGAGGAGAGGTTTCATGGTTGATGGTTTGGACTTTGGTGATTGTTGCTGAGGGTGGTAGGTACGTCATGATGCGGCGTTGCGGGAGAGGGATTTGAGGAGGGGGTAACGTGATTGGTCACGGGATGTGGAACTTACGCCTGACCATCACTTCAACCTGAGGAACTCTTCTGTTCTTGACGAGGCGAAATATGGCCGGCTTTCATAATTACTACATTTCTTAGCCATGTCTTAGATGGTTGAGTAGATCCAGCATGGTGGCTTTATTGGTGTGAGCTCTCTTGTTGGTATGAGTAGCCCACCCTGTACGCAGTCAAGAAGAAGATCTGGCGCTCTTCTATTTGAGATACTAAAGTCTAATATGGAATATAACCGCATGGTCAGCCTTTATTTTTTGAGATTAGTTTATGAAGATTTGGGGAGACGACAAAATGGAGTTCGACGTCAACCTGAACCACTATCGCAGAAAGACAGGGTCGTTGTGCATCCACAGACCGGCAGAGATGGGAAACACGACTATTTGGGCATAAATTGATCTCATCGCTCAAGTCTCTATCAAGATATATCTTTGGTGACCCGGTCAGGAGATATACGTCGAGTGCAACTCAGTTGCTTACTGTATTATTGACCCGCCCGAGTGTATTCAACATGTCCCAGACAGCTTTCACCGACCATATGGTTCTATGCTCTAGTTACGAATCTTAAACCTAGTCAGATTATGGGGCCTTTTATCTCTTGGTGGTTCGGCTAGTGCAATTAGCGAATGTGTTTCTTGTTGACCGCTTTGCTGCTGTGGCACACAAGCAAGAGCGCAGAAGAGTGCTTGGTAAAAGGGGGCACGCGGTCGTAGAAAAAGTTAAGACACCAAGACGCCCGGCCCAAGCTAAGACGGCAGAAGGGCCTAACTTTGCAATCTAATTATTAATAAATTATAAGATAAAAGAGATAAATAATAAGATAATTATCTTGTAATATTATTTACTTAATTTTCTTAGAATTTTTAGGCCTTAAATCTAGATATTCTTGCCCTGATAACTATTAAGGGTTGGTTTAATGTCTTATGTTTTTTTACGACCGCGTGGGGGGTCTGAACGGATCCAGCGGCGACGGCAGAATGACCAATGGAATAACATGATTTGTTCAAACTCCTTGTAGGTAGTTGTAGGTGAGTAGGAAGGGGCTAGGCTCTTGTCTGTTGCTGGGTAGTTGCTAACTGAGGTTGATGTGACCAGAGCACTCTGTATCAACTAGAGAAGAGGGTCTTTGCTATGATTCAACATCATCACAGTTCGTCAGGGTGGGATACGAAGACCGATCTTTCTCGGCCAAGTCTCTCCAATGGAGAAAGTCTTGTCATGTCAAAGTTCCACATTCGGGAACGCCGTTAGTCGCATATGACAACAGTTTTGCAACGCCCTGTTCTCTACATCGTTCTCGAGCGTTCTACCACTCTCTCGCTTTTTGTTTCCGTTAAAGAGCGATAGGTTCAGTAGGTGACACTCCAGTAGTCCATTGTGGGTGTTCAACATGAAGTTCCGGGCGTAGGCCATTTCAACCAGAAACAGGCCTAATAAGGAAAGACTGCCTAATTAAGAAAGCAAACCGGTTACGAAGCGTCCTAAACGGGTAGTCGGTCTGCTTTAAATCGGGATCCATTCTTTCATCTGTTCTTTGGGCTTCTGGGTAGTGGTTCTGGGGAACAACTTGTTGTCGCTGAGGATGAAACTGGGATGTTTAGGGTAGTCAACTACAAGCAGAATGCTGCACATGTACTCATGATGGCGGTAGCAAGGATTAAGCAACGGCCTGGTGCAGGGTTCTCCCATCAGGCTAGCCCATTCATTTCACTCGTTCGACGTTCTCCTTGAACAAACCTGCTCACTCCCCTGACTCGGCACACGAGGTCAAGTCCCGTCTCAGACACGTGAAAGTGACAGCTGAGTCAGCATCCCCAGACTTGGCACTCTGCGGAGAAGAGGCAATCAGCTCACGGCAACGGAGGTAAGCGATGGCAAATCTGGACAAATGGACGACCTCAGTGGCGGAGGCTCAGTCTCATTTCCGGGGTCAGATGATGCACGTGCAGAATCTGGGGAAAAGTCAACTGTCTCGCTTGGCCTTGGTGTGTCCCCGGAAGAGCACACACTTTCACGTGCTTTTTTTGTTGACTTCTCGACGTGCAAAGTTTCAAAGGACCAGATGACCAACTTGTTGCAAGCCTCGCCATGCTACCTTACTCGTGAGGCGTGGGAATGGCGGCGGCTCGAAGGGTCTTCCATCCTGGCGTGACGAATGAGAAGACGATCCTAACAACGTCAGGAACAAACGGGACAAGGACCCTAATGCATTGAAGGGCTGAATGGGTCATGGGCGTCATGGATAGGCGTTGATCGAGGCTTGGGGATGAGTTCCAACGACTCATGTGCCTCTTGTTGGAGAGCAATTGGCATGTGAAAGTCGAGTGAGAGCGCAGAGAATGGTCAGCAACTTTGAGAGTCCTTCGGGTTTGCGGCTTGACTTTAGTCATGTGATCAGTTGGAGCAAGTCTTTTCTTGCGGACCGTGGCGGTCCGGTTACATGGCCGAGACCTCGGTGACAAGTCCGGGGGCTTGTGGGGTTTGGGGGAGGAGACCATCATTGGTCAAAGTTTTTGGATGTCAGTTGAGAGAAGATGGAGAGCTGCATGAGGAGATGAACGTGGAGAGGTTCTTTCACATGCTCTGAAGTGGAAATTGGAGAGTAGAAGAGATGAACTTGCCATGGTCGACACCAACACACCACGTGCAACTCTCACCATCAACCTCGTCTCACTTCAAACACAGCTTCCCCCAAGCTCGGGAATGAGAACAGCGAGCTGGGCTTCCAAACCAGGGATAATCCTTAGCTCCCCCCACAATTTCCAATCCCCCATCTCCTTCTCCTCGTCGCCAAAAGCGGGGACCTCGGCATACACGCGCGCGAGAGAGAGAGCGGACCGTGTGGCCTGTCAGGGGAGAAAGAGGGTCGCAGCGAACAGCGGAGGAAGAGGTCATCGGTGGGTTGCCCGGCGCAGAACGGTGGTGGCCGGAGAGAGGGAGGTTACGGCCTTTCGGCGTAGCTTACGGCGAGAGGGATCGGAGGAGGAAAAGAGAGAAGGTTGGTGATCCAGTCGGAGAGCTTGTATTTGTATTTCCGTAGTCTTTTGACCCTTTAATGGTTCAACCTCCTCCAACCAACAATCTGTACTACCGTGCATCACATCTACATCCCATCCAATTCAAGGTACGTTTGTTCGAAGATCCTCCAACTTGAGCCCGTCGTTCCCCCAAAACTTGGGTAGTGGCGGGGTCGGATACTGGCGGACCTGAGACGCTAGAGCTCCAGCGGGCAGAACATCCGCTTCCGGGGACCAAGCCTTGGGTGCGCTGCTGAGAAAACGCCGGCAGCTGATTTGATTTGCGACCTCCCCGCAAACGACCTTACGGCCTGGGGGTGTCTTTCTTTTTGCGCCGTGACATCAGGCTTTGCTGCAGAAGTTCATGAGGAGGACTTTGGCTAACGTGTTTGTCCTTTTTGTCAAGAATAGGGTATAGATACTTGTGCTGTCTTCAAAGTACACGCTTCTCCAGAGTCTCCGACGTAACTGTACCTCTGGTATAACCTCCGAACCTTGACCAGCCCAGTCCAGGCCCACTCCTGGTCGTTGACGCAGTTTCCCCATAAACCAAAGGGTGGTCCGCGCCTTCCCAGGTGTTTACCGCTGTCGCAGTTGCCAGTCCAGTTCGGTGTCTGTCGCGCACACGCTCACACTCACACTCTCACACTCGTACTTTCCCCCATCCCTCGACCTCGGCTCGCTCACTTCGCCTCCTCGGCCTTGTTGGCGTCGCACCCCATTCCGGCAGAGACTTAAGACTCGACCTTGATCCTCTCGTCCAAAACTTTGACTTCTTTTTTACTTCTCCATCCCTCACCCCCTTCCTTTTTCCTCCTTGTCTTGACGTGCGACTGCTTTATTGCTTTCATCCCTATTCCTCATCACGTCATCACCGCCATCGTAATCCTCCATCATCACCACATACACATACACAACAATGGCTCCTAGAGTAATTGTCGTGGGCGGTGGCCGTAAGTTCTTGCGCATTGTCTTGAGTCGCCATTCGCGACTCTGACAAGTTCCCTGGCTAACTTGATTCTCAGTTTCTGGTCTGTCTGCTGCGCATACCATTTACCTGGCTGGCGGCAACGTCGTTGTCCTTGACAAGCAGAGTAAGCCGCTTTCACATGATCATCTCGCACTACAGGCTCTAGGCGCATTCTGCGCGCCTTGACCTGGACTATTCTCTCCACCACTTGGCGCTTGCGCTCGCTCCCGTGTGACCTCTGCTGACATGTGCTTCCCCGTGCAGGCTTCTTCGGCGGCAACTCTACCAAGGCTACCTCCGGTATCAACGGTGCCCTTACCCGGACACAGGTCGAGGCCGGTATTCCCGACAGCGTCAAGCAGTTCTACGATGATACCCTCAAGTCAGCCCGTGACAAGGCTCGTCCCGACCTGATCAAGGTCCTCACCTACAAGTCTGCCGCTGCTGTCGAGTGGCTTCAGGATGAGTTCAACCTCGACCTCACCCTCGTCTCTCGTCTGGGGTAAGTTCAATTGCTTGCGCTTCAATTTGAGGGTGGAATCTGACAGTGTTACAGTGGTCACTCCCAGCCCCGAACCCACCGAGGACACGATGCTAAGTTCCCCGGTATGGCCATCACATACGCCCTGATGCAGCGCCTTGAGGAGCTTTCCGAGAACGAGCCCGAGCGTGTCCAGATTATCAAGAAGGCCCGTGTCACCGAGCTGAACAAGGAAGGCAACCACGTCACTGGTGTCAAGTACGAGCATGATGGCGAGGTCATCTCTATTGACGGCCCTGTCGTTCTTGCTACCGGTGGTTACGCTGCCGATTTCTCCGACTCCTCTCTGCTCAAGAAGCACCGCCCCGATACCTATGGCCTCGCCACCACCAACGGCACACACGCTACTGGTGACGGCCAGAAGATGGTCATGGCCATTGGCGGTAACGGCATTGACATGGACAAGGTCCAGGTTCACCCTACTGGTCTTGTTGACCCCAAGGACCCTGGCTCCAAGTGGAAGTTCCTTGCCGCTGAGGCTCTCCGTGGTGAGGGTGGTCTGCTCCTGAACGCTGACGGTGACCGATTCTGTGATGAGCTCGGCCACCGTGACTACGTCTCTGGCATGATGTGGGAGGAGAAGGAGAAGAACAAGTTCCCCATTCGACTTGTTCTCAACTCCAAGGCCTCCAAGGTCCTTGACTTCCACACCCGCCACTACTCTGGTCGTGGTCTCATGAAGAAGATGACCGGCAAGGAGCTCGCCAAGGAGATTGGCTGCACCCCTGAGCACCTCCAGAAGACCTTCAAGACCTACAACTCCATCGCCGATGGCAAGCAGAAGGACCCCTGGGGCAAGAAGTTCTTCCACAACCTGCCCCTCGACGTCGATGACGACTTCCACGTTGCCGTCATGGAGCCCGTTCTGCACTTCACCATGGGTGGTATCGAGATCAACGACAAGGCCGAGGTACTGAACCAGGATAAGCAGCCCTTCGAGGGTCTCTACGCCTGTGGTGAGCTGGCTGGTGGTGTCCACGGTGCCAACCGTCTGGGTGGCTCGTCTCTCCTCGGCTGTGTCGTGTACGGCCGTGTTGCTGGTGACACCGCCAGCAACTACCTCTTCCGAAAGGCTCTTCAGGGCAGTGCCGGCGCCGCTCAGCGTGTCGGCCAGATCTCGCTTCATCTTGACCCTTCGGTCCCCAACCAGGTTACAGTCTCGTGGGGCGCTGGTGGTGCTGCCCCCACCGGCTCCGGATCACCCTCGGCGATTGCCGAGCAGGCCACGGCTGCTGCCGGCCCTACTCCCGTTAAGGAGGATGGTGCCAAGGCATCCAAGCCCAACGATCCCAAGTCATTCAAGGTCCCTGAGAAGGAGTTCACTATGGAGGAGATTGCCAAGCACAACACCAAGGACAGCGTGTGGGTTGTCGTCAAGGGTGTTGTGATGGACCTCAGCGACTGGCTCGAGGAGCACCCCGGTGGCGTCCAGGCTATCCTGAACTTCATGGGTCGCGATGCCACTGAGGAGTTTGAGATGTTGCATGACGACGAGGTGATTCCTAAGTACGCACCTCAACAGGTCATTGGCCGCGTCAAGGGCCAGGACGTGACTCTGGAGCCTTGAGAGAAAGACGATTACCCTGTGTAACGATGGTGACGCGGCAAGCAGCCGTAATGACTTGAGTTCTGTGCGAGAGTCTGTAGCTCATGTTGAAAAGGGGCTATGGCATTAGGCGTCAAGGATTTTGTATTGATATGGCGGGATTCATGCAGATTTGTTGCAATCTACTTTGATACTATTTATGAAGACACCATTTAGATTTGAACACTTGGTCTTGTGTGCATGGTAACTTGGCAATGTGAATGAAGGAGTAGATTCATGGCTGGGCGCATACATTTGCGATCCTTTGGGTAGGCGTCACGAGGGTGGAACCATCGGGGGGATGTATAATTGCATGCCAGGCTATGAGGGAGTGGCTTTGCCGTGGACAAGGCGGAGCTGTATGTGGTACGAGTTACAGACGGTAGGACAGGAGGAAGTTAAGGGCTTCCAGAAGTAAAGAGATGATGGAGGATGACGGCCTCCAAAGGGGAGTGGATTGACTTGAGCTTTGTCCTTGGCAAACAAGCAATGACTTGTCTAGACCCATCTATTGATCGCATCATCTCATCTCGGCACGGTTCACTATGATGAGGGTTGTGGATGCGCCTGTGTCACTTCAGCCGGCGCCTCCTGGATCCTGAGCTGCAAGCGTGTCAACTGTGTTCTGATGATTGAGCTGGCGTCGAGTCTTTACCAAATATGTTTCAAGTTGTTGCAAAGTCTAGACTACAGGGTCGATCCGTTGCTGGTTTCTTCTGGGCCTACGATCTGTCTCATCATACGCCGTAGAAGAGATGGTTATAACATTGCCTGCCATGAAAGTTGTTGAGAGCACGGCAAGAAGGAAAATGACGACGGGAAAAAACGCGGAGGGAAATGTCCGGAGCATAGTGACCTTCATGGCTGGGAACCATTGGCATCTAGTGCGGACTATGGCAGAACGCGGCTGGAGTTGAGGGAGAGCAAAAGAAAGCGTGCCCGATGAGCCGGACCACCGATCGATTCCAGCATGCGAGATTACAGCCATCGCCATTGACGACAGCTTGACGAGCTCGGTCCTCAAAGTGATAGCTGACGATGCCGCAATATGCGTGCCTCGGTTAGGTGTCCAAGTTATTGCAGCAGGAGTCAAGTAATTTGTGGTTGCGAATAACCCGTAATCCTATGGCCACTTTCTTTTGTAATTCATTCCATGACGAGTCAATGTGTTGTTTTTCTGGCCTGTCGCTTAGATGAGGCGGGAATAGCCCTGCTAATACGGTTGGGTTGAGAGGGGTCTCGAACTCCAGATGCTGTGAGACATGGATGTATTGTCTTGGTCCTAAACCGCCTGGTGGAGGAGGAATGCGCGCGGGAGAAGGAGGTTCGGTATAGTGTGCCCGTGGCTATCATGGCCTGATGTGTTGGAGTCTAGGCTTCAAGGGCTGTTGTTTGTTAGTTGACACGGGTATGAATGGTTACGTCAAACCCGCACGATGAAAAGCCAAAAGAAAGAAGAAAGGGGAATGGACAAAAGCAACGTGAGACAGAACCAACAGTCACAAGAGAGGCAGGGTCTCAGTTGGCGTGTTATTGTCTTGTGTGTGGGCTGCTCTTTTGATTCCCACCTTGCCGGGACGGGGTTTTGGGGACATCCGTTTCCTCCGTTAGCTGTCAAGTGTGTTCTTCTCCCTCTCTCGAAACCAACAGATGGTAACTGTACGTAGAGAAAAAAACCCTGGCTTGATGCACCCCGCAAATGGAAAGTCTGAGAATAGCTACTCGCACTGTAAGGCCTTACGCTTTTAGGAAACCCACCCCCAGCCAAGGAAAAATACAGCGCCGCCCTTTGTTGTCGCATGACAGGACAACTGATTCAGGAGGGACAAAGTTCCTGTCGTTTTTTCTTGGTGGTGGTTTGAATGAGGATTTTGTGAGAGTACAGTAGTGCCAAGTCCTTAAGGACATGAATTATTGTGATATTTCCAGTTGACAGCCAACACTCCTCCAGCGGAGTCTCCAACGTGCCCATCAAAATGGAGCTTTTTTCCCAAAGTGTGAGTACCGTACCATGACATTCATCCATTTTTTCGGGTCCCGAGCGCTCGCAAACAGTAGGCCAGAGCGTATTGCGTAAAGTGATGCGTAGGCTGCTTTGCTCACTAAGCGGACTCACTCATCTAGCTCAGCTCATCGTTTCTTTTGATGAAATGGTCTGAGTGGCTTTTGACGATGGCTTTGGTAAAAATGGCAAAGTGTCCTTTTAACCTAGTCTAGATTCTTGTTCAGCAAGGAAAACGGGACGCTTTAATGCGTGTCAAGAAGCGAAGAGGCTTGCATGGTGATGGGAGGTTTTCCCTTGAGCCGTAATGTAAGTAGCTCACTAGCAGGAATGACGACCAGATCAGTTGCCTCACTCTCCTTGGGTCATGTCACTTGTCATATTCCATAGTTTCAGACTCTCTTCTCTTTTCCCTCCACTTGTCAGATCACCAGAAATCAAATCATGGACCACCAAGTACCGGTACCAAGGATGCCTGCTTCTCCCCCCCCTCCATCCCTGACAACCCAGGTCATTTTGTCTGGGGGAGAGAGAGAGAGCCCTGGGGGAGACTGTGCGGGAAATGCAAAGCCCGCACTCACTCAAGGAAGTATTCCTCCCGCCTCAGCCGCAGCCGAGAACGACTTTGCTAATGGGCCGTGTGCCGGCATGATGCACTGTAGCTAAGGCGGGTACCCCGGCATACCCGCCTGCAAGGACGGAGGCACCGTTGCGGGCTTGGTCTGGGCAGGCAGTCAGTGAGTGCGGCATACAGTGTTCGGACTGTTCTTATGCTTGGCGTGTGTCGGTCGTCGTCGGTTAGCAGCCGTTTGATTTCTGACGAGAGAAGCAGTGCAATGCAACAAATTGTTTAAGAAAAAAAACCGTTCAATGTCACCAAAATAGTTGCGTGATGATGATGCCTTCGATCTTGCCCAGCTGTCAAAGACATCGGAAACGTCTCCCCTGTATATCCGATTTCCCGGGTAATGCAGTCTCATCTCTCGACCCGCGACATCTGCCGACTTTTTTGAACAAGAGGTTCCTCTCCCTTGGGTCCGTCGAGTTTCGGCCTTTGTGAAGATCACCTTCTCTTTAGGGAGAGTTCCATGACAGACAGATGAAACCAACACAGGGAGCAGCTATCAAAATGTGGGCTTTTGCGGACCGGTCTGAGAGCGGTCGGTTGGTTTTTTTTTTGTCTGAGAGGTTTTCCGTGTCTTTCACTTTCACTCTCATCGGATGGGAGCCGTGTCGAGGTGACTCAGTTTCAGATTCGGGGCGCTCAGACGCTCGAGGGTTCGTCGAATAATCCTCGACGGGGGAGCTGTACTTGTCTGCCGTGGCATGTGAGGTATGTGGAAATCCGTAGGGAGATTGCTTTTGTGCAATGACGGCGGCGAGTGCATCTTGGGAGGAAATGAGAGTTGATGGTATCTTCCATTCGAGTTGTTCCATCTAGACCTCCCTCTACTCTTGTCCCGCACTGTGCCTCGCTTAGCTCAGCCAGTCCCATCTTTGGTTGCCCTCAAGTTCTAGCGGGGCTCTAGCACAGACCGAAAACCCGCTAAAGGGCTCCCTGGACTTGTCCAGGTTTTAGTGGCTGCAGCCGTCCAATGGGGGCGCGTCATCAAAAGTGGGCTAGTGACCACTCCCCCCGGCGACGATCCCTGCCGCTTTTGCCTCCTCACTCTCACCATTTGCTCGCCCCTCTCTCGCGCTTCTCTCTCTTTAAACTCGAGCCGTCTCTTGGCTTTGCGTATTTCGCCTTGACGGCTTGTCCATTTGAATATGTGTCGAATGCATAATACCTCATAGAGAACCGCTTGTACTACTCATCAAACAATCCTCTCTAAGCCTGTGCGACGTGCTCCTCTTTCTCCTGTTGAGGACTAGCGAAGCACTGACTTCCACCAGCCTGTGCCCTCCCATCCACTGTGCCGTTCCTGGCCAGGTACAGTTACCTTAGTGGGACAGTGCGAATAAGAGAAAACGCACTCAAGCTACCAAGAGACGCCTGGGGCCAGCCAGCGCCCGTCCGTCCCTCCCCCAATCCATCCATATTATCCACACGGAATCGCCCAATGCCCCCCCGTTGATCTCAACCCCTTCAACCTCCACCAAAATCTCGCCGACCCGGAGCCTTTTGCTCTCGACTCCCTCTGGCCCTGGATTGACGTCTTCAACACCGACACCATGGCCATTGCCATGGGCTGGCAGAAACCCGACAATGTCGCGGGCTCGTCGGCGCCGGCCATCATGGTCGGCCTGTTTGTGGCCTCGGGCGGGTTGCTGTTCGGCTACGATACTGGGTAAGACCACCATTTTCTCGCGCGAGATGGGCTTTTTGGACATGGATGCATCACGGGACCACGATCACGACTACGAACACACGACGCGACACGGCATTGACGACGACGATAGCGACTGAGTAGGAATGAAGAGGATGCGCTTGGATCAAGGGACGATTGCTCCGATTCTTTTTTCCGACGATGCGAGAGTGCGGCGGAGCCTGGTGTGACGACGATGACGACGCCTCCATCACCACATCTACCGCTGAAGGGATCACCAAGGGAAAAACATGTTGAAAGAGTTTGGAAATTGTCGATACAACAAGGAATCATGTTGGATACAAGCGCCGACCGCATACGAACCGTTGTCGATCGATTTATTCTCCGAATTCGCCCTCGCCTCATCCATGCCAAACCATCCCATCGCGTCACCTCACCTGTTTGAAAGTCCAAGAGGCTGACCACTCTTGTCCTACAGGGCCATAAACGGCATCCTTGCCATGACAGAGTTCAAAGAGCAGTTCGGAAAACACACAAATTGTAAAGACGATGATGACAACATTGACATATGCACCAAAGACTCTTCCATCATTGTCGCCATCCTTAGCGCCGGAACCGCCTTGGGTGCTCTGCTTGCCGCGCCCACGGGTGACTCTCTCGGACGTCGAAAGACCTTGATGGTTGCCGTTGGTATTTTCTGCCTTGGCTCCATCTTTCAGGTTTGCGCTCAGGATATTGATATGCTGCTGGCTGGAAGGTATGAGGTCGTTCCTTGGTTGCGAGAATTATATCGCTGACATATCAGATTTCTTGCCGGCGTTGGCGTAGGAGCCATCTCTGTCCTTGTTCCTTTGTATCAGTCCGAAATGGCTCCCAAATGGATACGAGGTACTCTCGTTTGCGCATATCAACTCTCCATCACTTGCGGTCTTCTTGCCGCCTCCATCGTCAACATTCTCACCTCACGTCTCAAAGACGCATCAGCTTACCGTATTCCCCTCGGTCTTCAAATCGTACCCGCTGTCATCCTCACCGTCGGTCTATTACTATTACCAGAGACACCACGCTTCCTAGTAAAGAAGGGTCTCATCGATGCCGCTGGTCTTTCACTCAGTCGACTACGACGACTTGACATTACCCATCCAGCACTGGTGGACGAACTCCAGGAAATTGTCGCCAACCACCAGTACGAACTGACATTAGGCCCCGACACCTACAAGGACATCTTTGTTGGATCACCACATCTTGGACGACGCACCCTTACCGGCTGTGGCCTGCAGATGCTACAGCAGCTCACTGGCATCAACTTTATCATGTATTACAGTACTACCTTCTTTGGCGGTGCTGGTGTCGAAAGCCCTTACACAAAGTCACTAATCATCAACATTATCAACGTCGTATCGACTATTCCAGGCCTATTAGTCATTGAGCACTGGGGTCGGCGGAAACTCTTGATGATCGGGGCCATCGGTATGGCTGCTTGTCAACTCCTTATGGCCTCTTTCAATACCGCCACAGGACCCAACTTTGAAAAGGCATCACAGACTATCCTGGTTACCTTTTGTGCCGTCAACATCGCCTTCTTCGCTGCATCCTGGGGCCCAGTCGTCTGGGTCGTCACCTCCGAGATATACCCCCTCAAAGTACGAGCCAAGGCCATGTCTGTATCAACAGCTTCGAACTGGATCCTCAATTTCGGTATTGCGTACAGCGCTCCTTTCATGGTTGGAACTGGCCCGGGCAACGCCGCCTTTGGCCCCAAGATCTTTTTCATTTGGGGCGCCTTTTGCATCATCGCCGTCTTCTTTGTGTGGTGTATGGTATACGAGACAAGCAAAATCAGCCTGGAGCAGATCGACGAAATGTACGAGCGGGTTAATCACGCGTGGAACAGCAAGTCGTTCCAGCCAAGCTGGAGTTTCCAGCAGATGCTCAACGACGGCTGGTCTCCAAGCGCACAACCGCCCGCTGATCACGAACTACAAGTGACGACGACCGCCTCGAGCGCGGACACGACGCTCGGTGACGGTGACACATCTTCAATAACGGTGAACAACAACACCAACACATCACGCAACAACGACGACGGGCAGAACAAGGGACCGCCGGCCATGGCCATGGCCAACGTCGACTTTAGCTACTAAGCTTGTGTGTGTAGGAGTTGTTTGTTTGGGTATATTACGTGTCTTTCGTCCTCAACGTCACATAGGGAATCAGCGATGGAGTTCGACGAGGTGGAGTTATGCGGGGTTCATGTGTCTTTTATGTATCTGTCTACTTGTTTCTTTTTTTTTTTTTTTGTTGTCATGTCTTTTTTTCAACTTTTGGGAATTATATCACCCCCAGCTGGGGTTCAGGATCAGTCAAGGAACATGGGACTGGGGCAAATGGGGGTTGGATACCAAACTCGCCTATTCGGCTTTCGGGTTACTATCGTTTTTTTAAGGGGTTATGCCGTCGATGAATGGGATGGGAGCCCGGATACCCTGTGGGCAGCGACTAATTGTCGAGAGAAGCGCGGGGGAGGTGACGGCGCATGGCCACGGACGGATCCATTCTTGGGTTACAGACAAGACAGTGTCATTATTCGGTCTGATTACCTGTCAAAATACAAGCGATTGCATAGTGAAGGTGATGTGTCAGGTGAAGGTGCCGTGGTGTTTCTTTGTTGTTGGTCACTGGGCATGAAGCCTGTGTCTTGTCTGTGAAGCACAAGAGTCATGTGGAATCGCACGCTGCAAGGCATGAGGGTCACTAAAAAGGGTCTATTGACCTGTTGAGTCACTAAAGGAGGTTATACTGAGATGGTTTTGATCCATCATCACTGCTCTTACTATGACTATGACGCTGTGAAGAGGAGCTCTTACACTTTAACTATAAAGATGGATTCTCTTCCCCTTTGTACTGTTGGGCAGACTTTGACTTTATACAGCATCTAGATCCTTCTGCAAGAGAAGTGAGGCCAACACCACCTCTTTCACGACGGTTTTATTATCAGGGTGACTGGCCCTTATAGACACCAAGTCTCTTATATTTCCTATTCCCCTATTTACCCCCTTGTGTATACTCTGGATCTTACTGAATCTATATCACATCAACAACTAGATATCGAGAATAGTCGCCCGTCATGAACAACCGCGACGGCGACGCCTTTGATCGTGTCCACCCGGACTTTGTCGATCTCATGTTCCGAGTTGGTATCGACCCGCCTATAATCCCCCCGTCTGAAGACGCCATGGCTCGGAGTATACATCTGGCAATTCAGATGGCAGACGCGTATGAGCAGGCTGAGTTGGTATCGAGGATTATCCCCGAGGAGGAGCTTGCAGCTCGACGACTTGCAGATCGAGACTTTCGCAATCTCGATCATCGGATTACCCTCGATGCTGCAGAGAGATTGGCTGCGCTTCGAAATACACCTGAACCTGAGAGACAGGTTGAGCGACGGGTTGGGAACCTTGGAGAGTGCCTCATTTGTGGCGAGGAGGGACATGTCAGAGTCCCTTGCAACTGCGTATACTGCTATCCTTGTCTCCGCGAGTTGATCCGACGAGGTCTTACTGGTCTGACCGAGTTTCCTCCAAGATGCTGTGTGCAGTTTAGAGAGGAAACGATCCGACTTGCGCAACGTCCAGAACTAGTACACCTGTTCCGCCAGCTACAGGAGGAGAACGAAGTCCCCGTGCCGGACAGATTATACTGCCACGACCCCCACTGCGCAGCATTTATTCCCATGGATTGTGAGGGGGAGTGTCTTATATGCGAGCAGTTGACTTGCCAGCGGTGCGGAGGGCGAGATCATGGTAGACGGCGATGCGATGAGGGGGAGATTTTGGAGGATGTGTGGGAGATGATGGATCGGAGACGTATCGTTAACTGTCCCGGTTGTGGGATCATGGTTCAACTGGCAGAGGCTTGTAACCACATGACGCGAGTATTTCCTTGAGGATGTATTTGGCCTTTTTGCTAACTGGGAGTAGGTGCGTTACCTGTCGAGCAGAGTTCTGTCTCCTCTGCGGTGAACGCTGGAAGACATGCGACTGCGAATTATACGGAGATCACAACAACATGGTACCTATACGATACCGACCAGGTCGAAAACCAGATCGATACCGTCGAGGCCCGAGAAATGTGGAAGCTGTCGAACCTGGTCTCAGGATTCCCCAGTTACGACCTCGACAGGGAGAAGAGAATCGTCGACCAAGAGTTACGGAGGTGAGAAGACGGACGAGACGTTTGCAGAGACTTCCCATGAGAGGATTTGAATGGAGAGAGAGGGATGGTGAGGACGCGGGTCCTGCTTATGGACATCGCCGTCAAAATCATGGACGTCGAGAAATAGAAGAAGAAGACGAGGCAGCTCTTCATAGACTGCGTCATCGGTTCCAACAAAGAGATCAAGAAGAGGCCGGCCCTGTTAATGGACAGCATCATCGTCGACATCGAGAGAGAGATGATGAGGACGTGGGTCCTCCTTATAGACAACATCGTCGACATCAAGAGAGGGATCGAGAGGAGGCAGGGCCTGCTAATGGACATGGCGGTTGGCAGGACCCTTGGAATCATGTCCATGAACGACCACGACCAGATCTAGTTGTCGCCGAGCCAATGCCTGACCTGAACCTACCACCCCCAGCTCTAGATGCACCAGAGCAGAACCAACAAGAACAACCGATCGTGAGACTTCGCGACGTGGTTAATTTCGACAGATTACCCCCAATTAACCCCAATCATATATTCGCGAGGATGGAAGACGTTGCTGACCTTCTACACGAGGCATACATACCAGAAGGACAGCATCTACATGTGCCAAGGGAGCGTCAACGATGGGATCATTTCAGAGATGGGGAAAACGTAGGTCATCCAGTGGATTTCGCACATCATCAAGCGCATCTTACCTGACGCTGGAGATTTGCCCAAGGCGAGGCGTTGGGCCGCGCAGAGAGGATACAACAATGGGCCTACCGCGGCCCACGCATAGCAGTGGGCAATCTCTCTTCCCAGAAAGAAACTTTGTAAGAAGCTAGGTAAGCTGATGATTTTCTTTTTGTTATATAGCCACGACCGCATTGGGAGTATTTCGTCATGGAAAACAATCGTCTTTTAGAGATTGCGCTTCAGGAGATGAGGGGGGCGAGGAGGGGGCCGAGGCCTAATGAGGAGGCTGTTAGGAATGCGCAGGTTGCCCTGGAGTGGAGGCAGAATAGGTGGCTTTTGGTTGGGGAGAGACTTAGGGGTATTAGACGGAGGTTTGTTGATTGAGGTGATGTTGGAGCGAGGGAGTTGGAGAGTGGATGGGCTTGATGCCCTTGATGACAGTCACAAGAGAGGGATTGAGAACACTTTCTATGAAGGTATGAATAGAAGCAAATGGCATTAGAGATGAACAACGTCTATGTATTATTGTACTATGCCGATTGACCTAATCTGAGTAGGTACCTTCAAGGCCCAGCCTCAAGGGAATGAACCTATGTCGGCTTGACACTTGCCTGGCCTATAACATGAATAGTACAAACCCCCTTGATACCAGCATAGGGATCAATCTCAAGCTTGGTACATCCCTCCTCAGTAGGGATAGAGATACATTCCCTCTGGTCGAACCTGGCGACACGCTCCTTGAGGCTGCGTGTGAAGGTGCGCTTGTTCCGGGCGCCCTCGCAGTAGATTATGTGAGCTGTTGTGAAGAGGGGGCAGTCTTTGTGGCTGCAGCAGTAGATTGTGACGTGACACATTGTGATTGTTGTGGGTGATTGGGTTGTGGATTGGATGAGGATTCGTGTTGCTATTTAATGACATGGTTTGAGGATGTGTGTTTTTAATTAGTGGCATGGCTTGAGCAAAGTCTTTGACTTTTCATATGTTCTGTTCAGTGTTGATTAAAGGAGTTGTGAGTTTGGATGAGGACAAAGGATAGGACAGCGTATGAAGGCACAGCACACCGGCGTCTTTTGTGTGAACAGAAGGCGACACTGAAAATGGACAAAGAGGCCTTGTTGAACCTTATTTCAGTAAATATTTTACCGTCCTGATGATCTGGGAGGATTTGTATGGTGGTGCGCTCACTGTAAAGTCAGCTTTCACCGACTCACGATATTGAAGCAGCGTGGACCAGTTGACCATCAGTGTGTACAAGTTGATCAATGAACCATTGCAGTCTAGATAGGTTACCCATCGCTTATTCCTCTATAGGGCTCTTTATTAGAGCATCCCAAGTACAAAAAGTGACAGTCTATTCTCATTTTCACCCACTACTTCGAAGCCTTACCCAAACTCTTCTTAATCTCCGCCACAACAGCCTCCGTAACCTCCTTAGTCGTCGCCTTTCCACCAAGATCCTGCGTGACAACACCCGATTCGCACACAGTCTCGACAACCTCCATCAGCTTTGTCGAGGCCTCCTCCTCGCCGAGCCAGGTCAGCATCTCGGCGGCTGTCCAGAAGGTTGCTACGGGGTTGGCGACGCCCTTGCCGGTGATGTCAAAGGCTGAACCGTGGATGGGCTCGAACATGGAGGGGTTTTGACGTGTGGGATCCAAGTTGCTTGTTGGGGCGATGCCGATTGAGCCGGCTAGGGCGGCGGCCAAGTCTGAGAGGATGTCCGCATGCTGGATAGATGTTAGCGTTATGTGTAAGAATGCATCGTAGTGAGATACTTACCAAGTTGGATGCAACAATCGTGTCCAAACTCTCAGGCTTCAAAACCATCCTCGTAGTCATGGCATCAACAAGCATCTTATCAACCGTAACATCAGGAAACTCCTTCCCAACATCAGCAGCAACCTCATCCCAAAGAACCATGCCATTCCTCTGAGCATTACTCTTAGTAACAACAGTCAGTAGCTTACGAGGCCTCTTCTGCGCCGTCTCGAACGCGAAGCGCATCAGTCTCGAAACGCCGTGTCGCGTAAAGATTGCGACCTCGGTGGCTGTCTCCCAGGGTTGACCGCGGTGGGAGCGACCGCCTTGGCCGGCGTATTCGCCTTCGCTGTTCTCGCGGATGATTACCCAGTCGAGATCGCCTGTCTTGCAGTTGCGGAGGGGTGATTGGGTTCCCTTTAGGACACGTGTTGGGCGTACGTTGGCGTATTGTTGGAAGGGTTGGCAGATTGCGAGACGAAGACCCCAGAGAGAAATATGATCAGGGACATCTGAGATATGTAAGTTTAGTTGATGCGAAAAGAGACACAAACTTACCAGGCGCTCCTACGGCACCAAAGAGAATCGCGTCATGCTTCTTGAGCTGCTCAAGACCACCATCAGGAATATACTTTCCCGTCTTCTTATAGGTGTCGGAACTCCAATCATAATGAGTAAAGTTGAGCTCAAAAGTCTGAAGAGCATCGGCGAGAGCATTCAATGCCCCAATGCCAGCCTCGATGACTTCGGGACCGATGCCATCAGCGGGGATGGAGGCGATGCTGTAAGCCTTTTTGGCTGCGACTGCGCTGGGAGACATGATTGTGTTTGACTCTGAGTGAATTGATCTGAGGTGAAGATGTAACAAATTCACTTTGAAGCTTCAAAATGATCTCTTTTGTAGCTGCGATCTTGTCCGAGCGCGGACTTGTATCGGTCGATTCATGCTGCGCATCAGTTGGTAGTGGAGGAGGACCTGCATGGAGTGGAGCGGACCATCAAGGAACCGCGGACATTTCTTTGTCCGCAACATGAATCAGTTCATTTTCTTCCCCACGACTCATGAGCTTACCGGTATTTTGATCCCATGATGCGGGGAAAGGATCTGAGATGTGAGCTAAGCTAGAGAAAAGTTGGAGGAGTGAGGCACTTTGTTCACAACCGAGGTTGTAGATGAGATAACGCAGTGACTCAACTCTTTTTTGACATCAGTGCTTCACAATACAAGTTCTGTAACTTTTTGACCGGCTGATTGCTAAAGATCAACTCACAACTCTTGACTCAACACTTCGCAAACATGATTGACACCAAAGCAATCGAGACCGTCCTGTCCATCTTCCTCCCCTTAATTCACGCCCACCGGCAAAACACCTCAAAGCCGTTCGTCCTAGGTCTGTCTGGTCTGCAGGGGAGTGGCAAGTCGACATGGGCTGAGGCACTCTCCGAAGCCCTGACCACTCAGCACAATCTCAAGACCAGGATTTTGTCACTAGATGATCTCTACCTCGACCATGCCGAGCTCGTGGCTATCCGAGAGGCGAATCCGGATAATGGACTTCTTCAGAGTCGAGGACAACCTGGGACTCACGATGAGGTTCTGGCCAAGGACTTTTTCAGCAGACTTGGAGAGTTTAACACTGATAATGGAGGCTCTGTTGCTTGGCCTGCATATGACAAGAGTCTGCATAGTGGCCAGGGAGGAAGGGTTCCTGTGGAGAAGTGGGAGCAAGTACCCCTAGACCAAAGCCTCGACGTTCTCATCTTCGAAGGCTGGTGTCTAGGCTTCAAACCTCTAACCAAAGAAGAAACAATCCAAAAATGGGAACAAGCAAAGGAATCTTCCACCTCGTCCCTCACAAACACCCTCGCGGACCACGACATCTCTCACCTCCACCTCATCAACTCCAACCTAGCAAGATACTGCACTTCCTTCACGGGACCTGAGCACTTTGACGGGTTTTTACACTTGAGCACGGACAAGCTTGTTCATGTTTACGAGTGGAGGCTTGATCAGGAGAAGGCGTTGAGGAGACACAAGACGGGCATGTCGGATGAGCAGGTGACGCGGTTTGTGCGGGGTTACATGCCGGCTTATGAACTTTTCCTTGAGAGGTTGCAGGGGGAGAATTTCTTTGGAAGTGAGGAGAAGAAGCATGTGCAGGTTGTTTTGAATAGGGAGAGGGATGTTGTTGAGGTTAAGGAGGTGAAGTAGTTGATGCTATTCCCAACAATGGGTATGCTTAGATGCTGTACACAAGTTGCTAGACTCCTCTCGAATAATAATTCAGT
>NKCJ01000435.1:0-34024 GCA_003947015.1 Fusarium sp. AF-6
GCACAAGCCTATTCTATACTGGTATTTTCATGCCAGTCTTTTCGATACCAATAGTGCTTCTACGCCTATGGACTTCTCAACACGTTGTTAACAAATGGCATAAAGAAGATAGTAAGCTTTTGGCCAAGTTGTGGCAACAGACCGATTGACAATCTGTTTCTAGCCCTGATCGTTATCGCTACAGTATGTTCAACTTGACTTTTTGATTCTTTTTTTAATCATTACACAGACCCTCGTCCTACTTCAATCAGTATTAGTTTGTATATGTATGCCTTCAGTTCGAACTCAAGGAGCGCGAACTAATGTCGTGTACAGCGGCTCGACTCGGAAGTGGCGATCATGTTTACAACGTCTCACCAAAGGAATTTAGCCTGTTGCTTGATGTATGTCTATCAAGGCTCCTGACCTAATCTACCTATGCTAATTCGGTTCCCGTCGTAGTTGAGCAAGTGGGCAGGCGTTCCCCTGTATGCAATAAGCACACTCGTCATCAAGGCTGCGATCCTATTCTTCTATCTCCGGTTCTCCGTGGACAGATCCTTCGAGATTTGCACGTATACTGTGCTATTCGTTGTTGTCGTCTACTGTCTGGCTCAGTGTATCGGACATATGGCCATACCTTGTTACAAACCCACTGATGCAGGCTGTCAACCAATCGCCGTTCTCTTTATAACTTGCGCTGCGCTTAATGTAGCAACAGATCTCGCTATTCTATTCCTTCCAATTTGGATCTTGCGTCCTATGAAGGTTCCTACGGGGCGGAAAGTTGGAATTGCCTTGATCTTGATGGCGGGGGGCTTGTCAGTTCCTCCCTGACATTCACGTTTCGTATACTTACGTTTACCAGTGTATCCGCCGTCAGTATTGTCCGTTTGGTCTCAACTATATACGTCAAGACCGTGGATATTACCTATGAATGGGGAAACAGTATTAAATGGAGGTAGGGCTAGTTTATCGACAGTATAAGCGAGTGCTAATAAATGCATAGTTTGATTGAGTCTTGGTCGGGGCTTATATGTGCCTGTCTACCTTGCATTAAGCCTTTCTTTACGAGATATTTTCCTTCTTTTCCGTTATGGAGTTTACTTGAAGACAGCAGCGGATCGATGCGACAATTGAGAACGATAGATTAGTTGCTCAGTCACAGGACAAACATGCCAGGGTTATCGTAACAATAGTTTATATTCTATTTGCTTCTCTTATTCAATCACAAGCATATCTCTCAATCCTCGCTTTGGAAAAAGTTCGGGAGCTTGAAAAGCTTCTTGGCGTTGTCCTTTGCAATCTTCCTCTTGTCCACATCGTTGATCGGAAGAGCATCGTACCAGGTGCAGGCATCCGAGAATGACTCGAATGGGTAGTCGATCGAAAAGAGAATCCTATCAGCTCCAACCTCTGTGAGACAGAACTGAAGGGTAGTTGTCGAAAAGTGGCCACTAGTCGTGATCCAAAGGTTGCGAGCGAAATACTCCCGGATTGTCAACTTGCAGTCAAGGCCAAGAGGCTTCTTGACATCCTCGAACCAATGGTTGATACGCCACATGTCGAAGGGGATATGCTCTCCAAGATGTCCTAGGACAATCTGAAGCTTGGGGTGTCGATCAAAAACACCATTGGTAACCATGCCAAGAGCATGAAGGCTGACTCCTTGGGCGAAGCTCAGGGGAGGACCAATCAACCACTTGCGCTTTGCCCAGAGCTTATCATGGATGCTGCCAGTGGGATTTCTGGGGTGTAGGTAGAAGGGGACGTCAAGTTCGGTCACCGTAGACCAGAAAACGTCCCATTCAGGTCCGTCGTAGAAGACCATATCGTCGCCGTCAGAGCCAGCGCGTTGAGTATCGTTGACCAAAGCACCCTTGAATCCATACTTGGTCACACATCGCCTCAACTCCTCTGCCGCTTCTTTGGGGTCATGCATTGATAGAGTGCTATAATTGTTAGTGAGGTTCTTCAATAAGATGCAATAACTCACGCGAAAGCACCCAGGCGATCGGGGTGTTCCTTGATTGCACCAGCAATGTAGTCGTTGACTTCGACTGCTAGTGACTGAGCCTCTTTCGGATCATACACATCTTGCACACCAGGTGCCGTATATGAGAGAATGGTGTATCCAACGCCATGCTCATTCATGTACTTGATGCGTTGCTCAGTAATATCGTTAATCTCGGCAGCATGCTTATCAGGATCGACTGCAAACAACCCCGCCCACCATCTTGTGCGCTCCTTGAATCGGGGGAGAGCAAAGGCTTCCTCTAGGGCAACTTTTCCAAGCATGATGGCGATTGATGAGTATGGGTTATCGGATATCGGTTGTGATTGTTGATAGAGGTTCTCTTCGTCGACTCAAGCCTCTTTATAAAGCAGTCGACAATTCATCTTCATTTTCACCTATCACCAATCCCCAGCTTACGAATCCGCCGGGCAATGCACCATTGCGGATGGAGAATCGGAGCGGATAATGCACTGTACGCCTGCGGCCCGATCAACCCCAGATTTACGGAAGCGGGGAAGATCGATGCAGTGCCGAGAGCGCCACTTGGACAGAGTTCCGATGGTGTCTCGGGAGTCGGCAACCGGGATCCCTGCCGGCTGTGATGGCGTCGAGGTTACGCCCGCCTCCTACTTGACCACAACTTTGATCCTTTCACCAAACGCGTACAGTACTTTGACAATCGAGATGGATGCCTACAGTGTGCAGTGTCCTACGGACCAGTCGATTCACCCCGACATTGTCACATTTCTTCAGTCCTTTTACAGTGTCTCAGATACTCCAGGGGAGACCGAAAAATATGTCGACATGTTTACAGAGGATGCTACCTTTGTCCTGGCGTCGAAAAAGGCAGCCGGTCATTCAGGTTAGACTCATTCTGATGGTGTTGAAGTGATATTGACATTGCAGAAATTACAACCTTGAGACAAGGGATGTGGGAGGCAGTAGCTTCGCGTAAACATCAGCTCTTCCAAATCTTTCCTTTTGGCAAAGGTTCCGACGAATTAATGCTCTACGGCACGGTCGCGCTCCAACTGAAGAATGGTGGCTCAGCCGAAATTGACTGGGCTGCGAGGGCCGAGCTTGTCAGATCGGCTCCCGACGGAAAGTATCGGTTTAAATACTACCAGGTTTATCTGGTGAGTGCTTTGGGATACATGACGTCACTGTGCTAACAAACCCAGGACACGGGCGCGGCAGCAGCATACAAGAAGTGATGGGGCGAAGTCTTGCTGCAGAGTCTCGAGTGTGTAGCTCTCTATATAAAATATACAATATTAGAATCATGTTAAGACAATGCTGTTGTCGAGTGCCTTGTTGTCGCGTAGTGTGTTATCTTTATTCTTACCCCCTGACCTACCCTAAATCTGCAGTGGTGGTGAATTGTTCAACGTGCAATAACAACCTAGAGCATACAAGAGTCATGCTACCCTGGGGCTCATATTATGGAGAAACTTTTATATCTTGAGTCATGGACCTGAGAACCGGACGACCTTGGTAGAGTCATGCGAATGGGTTGAACCCATTTTCCCATCACGATGGCCTTGTTGAACTGTGGGGTTGGTGTTGTGAGATTTGTTCCTCGTAGTGAAGACCTAACGTAATAACAAGCATCCCCTAGCTAGACGCCTTTTGAGCTGACCTGTAAATGGCCCCACCAGAGAAAAATCCAAGGTGTTCTTCATAAAAACGAAGCCTCGCCAGTGATTTCATCGCCAAAACAACAATTACCCGATTTAGACAGACCCACAATTACCCCGGATTTCCTGGTTGGGGTGTGTCTCCAACGGGTAGTGCCGATTGAAGCCGTTGTCTATACCTAAGACTCAGGATGTCAAAATTGACCACACCTCATGCATGGCTGGTAGGCGGTGAGAGAGTGGAAATGGAGGAGATTCTCATATAGAAATGGTCCAAGATCACGGGAAGAAATAGTAGTACTTGGAAGCATGTCCGCTGGAAGTGTAGCTAGGTAGACAGCATGGCCATCGATTAACACGAGCAAGACTCCAAAGGTTGGCTTAGTAGGACAGAACATGGAGGATATTGCCGCTTTTATTACAAATAATACACTATATGAACTTAAGAACCAATGATAACACCATTAGGAAGCTCCATTCCAAGAGGGAGACCACAGAGGAACTTGTCCAGGTACTTTTCACCTCGCTTCTTGGCCAACTTCTCCTCAATATCCTTGTACATGTCGTACCTATGAAAAGTCAGTTGATTGAACCAAATTGATTCCTTGGGCAATGGATTTTCCTTACGCGTTCATCTCCTCGATAGTCAAGACCTCCTTCTGGTTTTCCACCTTGTAAGTAGGGCAGTCCTTGTTTACGGAGAAGCCTGACAATGATTAGCTTGTGAATGTAGCAAAGGTTGAGAAACTCACCAATTCGCTCGTTAATGTTGTAGGCAGCCTTTGCAGCAGCTGCCTGCACTCGAGTAGCCCGAGGCAGACGAACCTCTTCATAAACGGCAAGAGTCTGAGAGATGTCGCCGTTAAAGTAGCGCTTGTCGAACAAGATACCCAGAGCAGCAGCATCCTCAATGGCCATACAGGCACCTTGGCTTTGATGAGGCATCATGGGGTGTCCAGCATCACCAAGCAGGCAGACATTGCCCTTTTGGATGTAAGGATAGGGTTTGTGGACCCAGAGTCTCCATGGCTGGATTTCCTTGCCGATAGCAAGATGCTTGACGACCTGGGGGTCGAGGTTGGGGTACGGCTTGAGGAGTTCCTCAACTGGTCGGTCCTCTGCTCCCCAAGCTTGAGTCGTATAGTCGCCTTGCTCTCTGGGGAAGAAGCAGTAGTAGGACAGTAGCTTGCCGCCGTTGCAAGGCGAGAGCACAATCTTATCCCACTTGCCTTCTTGACCACCCCAGTACTCAAGAGCGCTATCCTGAGAATAATCGACAAGACCAGCCTTGACAGCATCCTCGGTCATGACGTTGCAATGAAGGCAGCTTGAATCGGCAGGCTTCTTCTCAGGGTGGATACCCAAGATGCTTCGAACTGCTGAGCCGATACCATCAGCGCCGATAATCAGGTCGTGCTTGGCAGTAACTCCATTCTCAAAGGTGATTGTGCCAGAGGGAATGTCGATTGAAGAGCACTGGAATTGTCAGCGGAGGTAAACGTGAGTGTTTTCCATCACTTACACGATGCTTGACCTTGAGTGTCGCAGGCTGACCCTTCCCTTCGCCCATAGCAGTATCCTTGAGCATGGCATGCATGTATTGTCGATGAAACATGTTGTAGACATAGCCCCATCGCTGTTCGTAATCATCCAGATCGTAGACGCTGACAGGCTCACCAGTCTTCCAGTCACGGTTGATGAGCTTCTTCAGAACGACAGGGTCACCCTTGGCGACATCAACCTCCCACTCGTGCAGCCATCGAGTACCATTTGCTGCGCAAGAGACTGAAGCGCCAACCTCTCCGGCAAAGTCTGATCTCTCATAGATGGTAACTTCATGTCCAGCGCGTCGAAGTGCAATTGCTGTTGACATGCCGCCGATGCCGCCACCGATAACGCCGACGCTGAGACTCCTCCAGCCAGGCATGGTCTGAGTGTTTGTGTCCTTGATCATGGTGATAATGATTGATGGATGACTTGAAGTTGGTGGAGGTAGAATGTTGATGGTGTAATTGTTCTGAGTCGAGTAAGCATGTGGTCTTGTGTCTTATTTAGCTTTAGGCTTGGGACCATCGCAGCAGGTTGAAGCCGGCTAACTCTACATCAATCCGGACAAGTCCACGCCGCCCGATCAACTGGCGGATCTGACATTCGACGCCCATCATGCGCCAAATCCATCCACACCATTTGGTATCGCCAGTCGTTGATTCGGGTGCTGACCAGAGCCGCTATCATCGGGTACTGTACTGTGGGTTCTTATCCGCTAGCGTCGGGTAATGCACCAGCACACTGAGCGGTCCTCTGCCGCCATATCTTTGCCTGGTGGAATGGTGACCCAATAGCGTGGTCTAGCCTTATCAACGTTATCATACAGCGGGTGGTGATTTCTCTCGGCAGAACATGGACTCTTTGACGGAGCAAGTTTATACAGTGGTTTATTATTACAATCGGAAAGGGTATCTGGCTCTCATGATAGGAATGGGAAACTGTCCCACTGCGAAATGTTCAAACTCTCCCAGTCCAAACAGAGATCCGCTCCCTCCAGTTGCGGAAATGACCAGTCTTGCGTTGCCTCATCATCTAGTCGTAGAAATAATTGACCATCATTAGGGGTAATAAGTGGCCAAGACTCTTGTGTGCTTGGTTCGCTTTCCGCTGATGAATCAAGGCTAAAGATCTTGGACACGTATCGACTTCTGCCCGCCGACGTTTCTTTCGAGCGGCGCTTTGCAATTGCACTGGAGAGTGTTGTTAAAATCTCCAAGTAATGTGCTGCTTGTGGACTTTGTTTGGACAGATGTGTGAGGACTTCTTTGGCTCCTTGGAAGGCGGTTTCGATGTCCGAATCGACGGGGTATTTGGCAAAGATCTCAAACCCCAGAACGAGTCCTGCCGCGAAGATGAGGGCCCTGAAAGGTTAGAAGAGCGTAAATCGCGGATATGGTCACTTACTTCATGATACACATGTTTCCCTGCAAGAGGCCAGCATTTAGTGCCTCAACACATGTCTGGGAGAGGTACATGGCAGCATCAAGACAGGCAGCAGCCAGCTGAGACGGTAAGGCTCCCTTTGGTGGTCGAGAGGTGAGTGCAGAGATGAGAAAAGGCCTTGATACAAGCATCACAGCGAGGTAGTAAAAGCAAGAGACATGTGCTCTGGCGACTGCTCCATGTTGAGGAGGCAAAGACCCAGGGCTGGCCTGTTCTGTGCAGACAGTGTTTCGAATAGAATCGGGTAGATTTCGTTTCCAATTCTCGATATCTTGCATCAGTTGTTCGACGATTGGTGTTGTTATCTTTTTCTGATCGTAGAGAGTGTCTGTAATGTCGTTGATGATTGTAACAATCTTGTTTGCAGCAACAAGGCAGTCTGTGATGTGATCCCCTGCTTGTGCAACGTCATCGAGGTTATTCCTCTCTGAGCGGATCCCTGCAGTGGCGGATGGTCGGCCTAGGATCGAGTTGACCAATTTATCGACGATGCATATGCTCATCCATATTCGTAGTCTACTAGATGTCAGTAAAGCTCAAATAACGATCCTTCTGACTCACCTGAGCTGGTCAGCAGGTCCAGGCTTCTTTGCGTACGAATCCCGACTGTGCAAACCCAAAGCGAGAGCAGCTTTCGCAGCGATGCCCAAATACATGAAAGCAGCATTCCTGCGACACTCTCCAAGCATGTAAAAAGCCATGAGAAGAAATGTGCGGACCATGTCTATGTCAGGATCTTCGAGGAACCCCATAAAGGCATAGCGACGAGCATTGCGAAAGTACGCCTGCCCGATGCTCTTGGCGCTTTCAAGAGACTCGCACTGAGCACCTATCGCAATAACAAGATCAATCGAGGCTTGTTTGAGTGATGGTAGACTGATGTCATTAGGGGTTATGTTCTTGTCCGGCGACATGAGTAACGCCTCAAGCTCTGACGGGTCAAAGACGTGAATCAAGGCTTCGGTCTAGACTTATTAGTGAGATCCACGGGCACAGGGATGAAGGCTCTTACGACGGCGTAGTATGACCTCAAATACCTGAGCTTTTCCTCTGCGTCTAAATCGTTGATCTCTGGCTCTGGCGCGTTTGCTTGAGGAGACTCGACTTCGAGCATTCTGTCACTCTTTTCGTTGTGTGAAAAGGCTGAGGGACCAATCTGTTGCGATACCAAGTCCCTTACAATCTGGAGGAATGATATTGATGCAGCACCGCCAATGTAGACTGTTTATCTTAGCAAACCATGCAAATTTTGACTGCATTCTGCCCGTACCTCGCTCCCCACGTGAATTGAGCAGCATACGTGGGGGATTGGTCGAAGAAGCGTCAGTCTGTTCACTCTGACTGCCTTCGCCATCTTCCTGACGTGAATCCGAAGGTGACAATGGTTGAAACACTTCAACTGTGTCGTTTTCACTTTGTTGAACCGTTTGATTGCTGGCGCGTCGCACCGGGCTTGTAGGCTCATCTCTTGTCCATGATGCTGTATCGCTTGCAGCTCGGATTGATGCCTCTGCTCTTGCTCTCGCTCTGGAGCCACGGGGTGCATAGGTAATGAAGCACTGATGCTCCAAACCCCTGCGGAGACACTGAGTGCAGGGAGCCGAACCACTGCACCTCTTCTTTGCTTCTCGACAGAGATTACATGCCTCCACAGCCCTCTGACGTTGATGTGCGGGAACTTTGGGACGAGGCATATTGACGACTGGGTCACTGGAGCATGTTGCAATGATTTCCGGGAAATGCGGTCGCGACTTGGGGGATCTCGGTTCCAAATCAGTTCCCGGCGAACACCCACAGCCGCTACAGATAACGAGGCGACGCCAATTGATAAGCAGTGCCACTGAAGCAACATTTTGCGGGGTAGGCATGACAAGGGATCATTTCTCAAGCAAGCCATTCCTTCTTGAGAGTAAGCCACGGAGCCAATGTGTCAATTGATCATTCATTGGCTTATTCCTTGCTGGCTGAGCCCACCTTCCGACCCAAGTTCCGAACTTCCGTCGATTGATCAGGACCTACAGTGTACCAGCTTGTGGCCTATCTCGATATGATCTAAGAGTATCTTCAACGGTACTTGCAGATATAAAGCATTTATTGCAATTTTATAGCTAGATTCCTAGGGCGTGGATACTTGAGCCTACGACATCATCTCGTCAGACGATCGCCAGATCGGACATGACAGCCCAGGTTTTTTTTTGTTCAGTTTTCGACAAGTGTTGCATTTATTTTTGTAAGAATAGGCTTAACTAGACAAGAATAAGTACATTGAAACCATTTTGGGTGATTTATATATCCTCGCTGCTGCTTTAGTTGTCATTGTCGGATGCCGGGTTCTAGCAACTGGATGTAACAGTGATAAGCTCTGGATCCTGATAAACTTTCTGACTTGCCGAGATTTCCCCTATCAAGCTTATCCGGATGAACCCTCTTGGAATGCGGAGTAAGCTTGGCCACCACATTCAAGGGCTTCACTGGACAAGCCTCACTTGACGTACTAGCTTCACGATTACTCAATAATGTACGCGGATATCACGAAACCTCCAGCGCCGCTGCCCACGCCGCAATTAAAGCTCATCAAGCCTGGCATATCGTTGTTGCCCCCCCTCTCACGCCGTGGTCATGGCCCTGGGCTCATTCTTCTGGCCCACTCCTCGGTCGATCCATTGAGAATCGACCAGGGTGTCCCATCAGAGCTCATCAAGTGGGCGGAAGAGGGGTATACAGTTGTCAAGCTTGACCCAAATGCCTTTGAGGGCGTTGAAAGTCTAGATGTACTTAATGATGCCGTTGGAGCTTTGAACCAATGTGAGAAATGCGACAAGGGGAAAATTGGTTTAGTTGGTATGCTAAACACCGTCGTCTGTTGCTGGTCTGACACCTCGAAGCATATGCCCCTGAGTTATGGAATAAGATTGCGTCCAGCTTGACTCATGTCCCAGACCTTGTTTCTGCTATCGTATACGGAGACGAAGCCGGCTCCGCAGACCTTGCTCCTACTGCAGTTCCGATCCTCCGACATCTAGCCGGACCCGTGAAGCCTGCCTCTGGCCAAGCTGCAGGTGTTGAGCACCACTATCCAAAGGCCGAGAGCTATGCTTTTGCTATGCCATTCCATGAGCATTTTTCCTACTCACTCGAGTCTTTGTCTCACACAAGAAATCTCCAGTTTCTTAAACCTCGAATGGGAGGACCACACTTTGACCTCGAAGCGATTTGGGAGGAACATACATATTACGAGTTTGCTGACCGGTCCGTTGAGCACACCATGAGTACAATGGTCCAAGAACCATACGTTAATCATGTCCCAACAGTAAGTATGGTGCACTCCGTGTTGTAGGATGCTAACTCTTGCAGTTAACTGGCGGAGTCGGCCAAGAGAAGCTGTCACACTTTTATCGGCATAACTTTATCTTTAATAACTCTGCTGATACTGAGCTCGAGCTCATCAGTCGCACAGTTGGTGTCGATCGTGTGATAGATGAGTTCATCTTCAAATTCACACATGACCAGCAAATTGACTGGCTGTAAGTGTTGCCGTGGTGCTAAAGACGTAGGCTAAACCATGCAGGCTCCCTGGTGTTCCACCCACCAATATCAATGCCGAGGTACCTTTCACTGCTGTAGTTAATGTCCGTGGAGACAGGCTGTACCACGAACACATTTCCTGGGATCAAGGAACAGTCTTACATCAGCTAGGCTTACTCCCAGAGTACCTCCCGTTCCCGTATGCTCTTCCGGATGGGCGATCGGCAAGCGAGGGTTCATGTTTCGAATACCGAATACCTGTAGGGGGATCGGAGACGGCAGACAAGATGAGGGATCGAAATGGGGTGTCATCGAACGAAATGTTCAAGTTTGAGATTCGAGAGACGAAACAGACGGCCAAGGAGTGATACGGATGCAGGATTATTTGAGACGGGACCATTGTGTCTCTAAGAACCCTCCTGAAGAACACTGGCAAGCAAATGGCAGTTACTGTGCAGTTACAGGCCGATAAGAATGTCTTCGCACTGTGACTGCTTCAGAACAATTCATTCAGTGAATTGAAGCATGGAAACTGTGATTTTCCTAGACATCACGCTGTCTGTGACTGATAGCACTCGGAATGTCTCGTATTCATGCACAAATTCATGTTCGAGTGGTTTTTCCTTCATGAGAAAGTTCTGATTATGAACAAAATAAATAAAGTCACTTCACTGCCTAATCTAATCTCGCTTCTTCAAGTAGCACTTAAGACCCTTCTGTCGAGGGAACCAGCTACCAGTGACAACCCAGGGCGCCTCCGGATCCACCAGTGAAATCTCGTACTTGTTAATCAGAGTGGCAACAATCTTATACAGTTCAAGTTGGGCGAGATTGCGTCCAATGCACACTCGAGAACCGCCTCCAAAGGTGAGATCTGCTGCATTGTAAAGACGGAGACGCTCCTTGTAAGCAACATCAGTTTCGCCTTCACTCTGAAGCCATCGCTCAGGACGGTAAGTATCCGCATCCTCTCCCCAGATGCCCTTGTTTCGGCCAGCGACGTATGGGTTGATACCCACAGCGGTACCAGGAGGGACAAAGCTACCATCAGGCAGCTTAAGACCAGTCTCGGGCACGTAACGCTCAAGAAGCATGCAGACACCAGGATGCATACGCATAGCCTCACGGGCACAAGCCTCCAAGTCTGTAATCGTGTTAGTGTTTGTCTGTAAAGGGGAAGAAAAGGCGACTCACATGGCAGAGCACGGGCAGAGCTGAAGGAAGCAACATCGGCTAGATCGGCAGCAAGAATTTCCTCTTCAAGCTTCTTGTACGCTCTGGGGTTATGAAGAGCATACCAAAAGATGGCACGAATGGTGATGGCAGTAGTATCAGCTCCAGCGAGAAGGTTAACCAACAGGTAGCCCATAATGATACCATCATTGACAAGCTCAGGGTGAGTCTCCTTAGACTCGATAAAGTGCTGCAAGAAGTCGGGCACCTTGGGGTTGTAGTTGGTGTCCTTGCCCTGAAGACGAGAAATCAAGTGTTCAAGAGAGATGCGAGTAATGTTGCCCAAGTTGGGAGGACCAATTCGCATGACGGGGTTCTTGTCGAGGAGGAAATCTAAGAAGGGCATCTGACCGACGGCGGCGAAGCTAAAGATGTTAGAGAGAAGACATCAAATGAATGGGCAAACATACTAGTCAAGAGCCTTGTCGGCAATGGAAATGGTGCCGTCATAGTCATAGCCCTTGTCCATGTATCCAAATCGCTGGCTAAAGGAAGCAGCACCATTGGTATCCCAGGAGTCTTGATGTGTCAGTCATAGTCAAGCCAAGGATGTGTGGCACTCACAGAAACCAACCCACTCTCCAAGGTCACATTCTGTAGGCTCGGTACCACTCATGAATCTCTTCTCCAGATGACCACAAAAGTCGCCGATGAGAGAGTCAAAAAGGGGCTCGAGGCGAATGACACTGCTCTGGGAGTAATATTTGACGATGGGACGCTTCATACGGGCATGTTCGGCCTGATCAGTGGTGCTGAAGAGGTGGTAGGTGATCTTGCCATTGACGACGGCACTGTTGTTGTGATAGAACTCGGTCTGTATACGTTAGTACTTGACCATTGACCCAATGGACAGATACTAACCTTCTTCCACTTGCCATCGGTACCATAAAGAGTCTTGATCAACTCAGGAAAGTCAAAGTCCAAAGTGTTGGGTCCGATTCGAACAACAGGGCCATATTTGTTATGAAGCTCCTTGATCTTGACGTGATAGCTTCCTCTTCTCACAACAGAGAGACGCCAAAGGTTGGTACAGCCTTGAACTAAAGTTAGTGGACATTAGTTAATGGAACACATGGACTTACCAGCCAGAGTCGGTCCAGGATACTTTCGAAGAGGAGAAGTAAAATATGAGACAATCCACCAAGCAGTGATGCTAAGAATAGGTACCACCACAATGGCAATGGCAAGGCTCTTCCAGTCCAAGCCCTGGATGAGGGCCTCAATGTAAGAGGTATTATCAATAGAGCTCATTTTGGAATAGGCCTTGTACTGAAGATCCAAGTTCCAAACTCCCGTGTTATCACCACATGTCAGACAGAACAGAGGACATGCGGATCATTTAAACCCCTCTTCGGAGAGAGAATTACCCGTGTCATGTTGCCGGTAGGGATCAACGCTGCGAGTTCGTCAATGTGGTATTAGAACCAACAGAAACGGATGATGCATGCTGTGCCTGTCACGCCCCTTGCCTTTTCCATCTATGGTGTGAGAATGAAGACCCGAATGAGGAGGGCTTCGCAAGCCAACGTCGCCCAACGCCGACTTTGAGACTCTTCTTCAAGGAACCCTGCTTCCACTTGCCCGCGATGTTGCTCTGGGGTGGACTCTAGTGGATCTCTGTAACCATTGTTGGTTCATTGGGTTAGACAGTGGACTCGCTGGGTCCTTTGGGAGCTACTCGTGTAGTCTCGTCAACCGTATCACAGAGGGCGTTTTGTCATCCATGCTAGAGCAACAGGGTCTTGATCCACTCAACGGCTCCTAGCAGATACTCTTGCAAGTCATCGACCCAGGCTAGAGATAGACCGACTTCCGATTGGTGACCTCGCGGTACGGACCGGTGCCGCCACGAAGCCCCAGAGACTAGAGCTCAAGCGAAACAAGCGATGAAACCCTGCACCGCCCAACGCAGGTTGATGTAGTATTGTGAGGTTGGACAGTTTTAACTCCCTGGGGATGATTTCTCGGCATAAATTGCATTAAGGTGCTGTTAGCCTTGGGGCTGTGCGGAGGATTCATGATATCCTTTCACGGAGGGAGCTTCTCAAGAGGATTGTGCAGAATGCATAGCATTGCATATACAGCTGCGGCAATTTATGCCTACGTTTTGAAATCTGCTCTCACTCACGGACAGCATGATGGTAGACGAGACACTGAGCTGAAGGCGAGCGGCGCAGCCCTGGTTGACTCGAGAACCATGGCCATGGCATAGATCTTACTTGCTTCTTCAAGATGAATGATCTGGCATAGATCTGCATTGGTACCAGGTATTGGGTTACGAGTAATCGCGGAACGCGCACCTTGAGTGATTAAATGCAAGATAAAGGGGTCATACCCATCAACATGGACAAGGTTCTTTTGCTGAATATTTTTGACGAATTATTTCTCGACGCCACCTGTCTGGACTGCAAAGAATGAGTTTTCAGTCACCTCGGTTATACTCACCCTGTTGAAAAGTGAGGATAAGCTGAGCCGGGCTACCCTTGAGACGGCTGGTCCCCGAACATCGTATGACTCGTAAGATGCAGGGATGGGTCTAGACAAAAGCCCCTTTCTTTTTTGAAGGAATCCCCGCACATTTGAGCGCCAATCTGCCCGGTAGTTGATCTAAATCCTCTTCATGCCAGCTCAAAATCCTTAGCATGGTTTAACCTTGCTCAGGAAAGAAGGAGAGCAAGACGCCAAAGGCACAACAACAAACATTGGGTTTATTAGAAAAGTCTTCGGTTATGGCACTTCAATCTGAAGTTCTTACCAAAGAACCCATAATAAATAGGGTTCTGACACACGAGACGGGAATAGTCGATCATCCACTGATGAACACACGAACGGCTACCCCGGCATTGTTGATTTCTCTTTTCTCGGTCATGATATAGACAGGGTTCCCTGATATTACTAGCTTCTTTTTATCAGTGCCGACGCCGATCATCTGCTCGGGTAGCGGGTCCGTCGGGATTCTCCCGGTAACGTCGCAACACGCGACAGTGTAATTATTCGTCAACCCTTTGTCAGGATCCGTTCTCAGTGTCACTTTGAAACAATGCTCCAAAATGGTACAGGCTTGGTGCAGCTCAACGGGGCTTCTCAGCAACACCTGGCCTAACCGAGATGGAATTGTCTCCTGTGGCAAACGCTTCAAGAACCATCAGCCCAGACATATGAATGAGCGGGTTACAGAAACGACGATCTTGTTACCCTACCTTGTGTCTTTGGAAATCACCGTACCTGCGCCAGTGGAGTTAGGGGCTTTGAGTTTTTCAGCCTCCAAGCTTCGGTCATCTGTTCTATAGGCTGCTAGACGGTTCGTTGAGTCCGAGATGTCAAACTGAATCCACTTGTCAGAGTTACAGTCAAAGTTTCCATGCTTCAAATCGAATAATGCCTTGATAGAAAAGCATATCTATGCCCACCAACCGACACGACGGCTCCGCCGGTCAGCTGACGAACTCATCCGCCTGTTCGGTAACTTGACCCACGATTTCTGCAGAAACAGAACTTGATCAAGCAGTGAACCGAAGCCATGGCTATGGGAGGGGATGGGCCATGGGCCATTTCTGTCATGTGGTCATTGACTGCAGTGACACTGATCTTTGTTATACTACGAGTCTATACTCGAGTCTTTGTTGTCAAGTCGTACGGAGTTGACGACCATGTCTACAATCTTGCCTTTGTAAGTTTCTCGTCCCAGTTGATGGCTATTCTGACTTTGTAGGGCTTCCTCTTCTTCTACACCCTCTTTACGACCATTTCAGCGAAATATGGCTTTGGCCAGAACATGGCCGACATTAAAGACCTCGA
Source organism: Fusarium sp. AF-6 (assembly GCA_003947015.1). Classification (NCBI taxonomy): domain Eukaryota; kingdom Fungi; phylum Ascomycota; class Sordariomycetes; order Hypocreales; family Nectriaceae; genus Fusarium; species Fusarium sp. AF-6. The sequence continues at coordinate 15,181 of NKCJ01000435.1, forward strand.
CGATACGGCGCATGCGATCCTATTCGAGGCCATTGGCCAAACATTTGCTGTGGTGGGCATGGCTGTTGCTAAATGGTCACTCGGACTGTTTCTGCTTCGACTTGTCAAGGCTCAATGGCACAAGATTGTTATTTGGATATCCATGGGAGTCTTGATGTCCGCGTCTATATCTACTTGCTTTGTCTTTTGGTTACAATGCTCGCCACCCAAGTATTTATGGGATCGTCGCATTCCAGGTCGTTGTCATATTGATTCAACACCAGTGTCGATGCTCCTATGCAGTAAGTAATGGAGTGGATAGTGATTGATGGCATTGACTGATTGTCTAGTCTTGTGTGTCATTGTCGACTTTTTCTATGCGCTGTTCCCATGGATGTTCATCTGGGGTCTACAAATGAACACGAGGGAAAAGATTGTCATTCTGGCTAGTCTTAGTCTTGGTGTCATGTAAGTACATGTTATGTCTCCACGTGGATGCTTGCTGACATCTTCTAGCGCTGGAGCATGCGGTATCAAACGTACTATCGAAGTGCCAGCGCTTTCTAGTCCCAATTACCTGAGTATGTCATCCTTACCCCCTCTTTATCTTTACTAACACCCTCCAGAGGAAACTGTCGGTCTCATCGTATGGTCCGCTGCCGAAATCTCCGTCACAATGATCTGCATTGGCATTCCCGTCTGTCGACCTCTTTATAAGAAGTACTTGGAAAAGTTGACCTCTCGCGATGGCAGCAAATACCGCAATTACCAAGATCGAAGCGAGGGAGGGTCATACCCTTTAAAGACGTTTGGCGGAAGTACAATGAGGCCTGGACATGACGCAAAGGATGGAGATACCTCTGACGGTGACGATTCTATCACAAAGGCAGAGAGAAAGTTAGGAATCGGTGGCCCTTTTACAAAGTCATACGTCATGGGTGGAGAGCGCGTGCGTGGTGATAATCAGAGCGACGAGCAGATCCTCGGGCCTGATTTTCGCCGAAGTCAACGGGCCGATCTTGAATCACAAGACAAGGGGATCAGGGTCACGTACGAGGTGACTACTTCGAGGCTGGATATCTGATCTATACCCTGTTGTAATTAGGCTTTGGCACTGAGGTAGCTGGCATGATGGACAATCTAATTAGGTGCCATGAAGTGAGCTACAGCGACTTGGGATGTACCATTGTTTGTCATTGCTGTTCATCGAGTATTACGAATGCCATTGATAGACACTATCAAATACAATGCCAAAAAAAAGCCGAAACTTATTAGGATCTTATTAACCCCTCATTCCTTGGCCGATGACGGTCATCCAACTTGGCATGTCTCCCCGCCTCGGACAATCCCCTCAACAAAGCTATTCGGCAATCTCTCGGTCATTTCACTCAATGCCTTAATAAATTTGACTTTTAAGACCCTGAAGCATCTGAGCGCATGATCCATGTGTCTTTTCCGCCTGTGCTTTTCCGCATGGTAAAATGTCATTTAAATTTCCCACCAGCAACGTCGCTTTGTTTTGTGGGTCGAATCAAGCTTATTGTAACTCCACTTCCCCGGACTTCCTTTTGGAGGTTACGGAGGACGATCCCTCATGGAATGAAGCGTTTGTCGTCGTTATCAAGGCGATCCGGCCTCTAAATCTCCTGTTGTAGTTCGGAAAAGCGATTCATATGGACTCTCGGTATAATTCAATGCCGGAGAAGTCTGGGTGTCGTTGCCGATCTGTCGTCTACTTAAATGTTCATATTTCCATGTAAGAGTTGGTGCAGACTGCTCGGTTCATCTCAATCATCATGAAGGGATCACTCTTTGTCCTCCAATTTATTGCCAGCGCAGCACTAGCTGCTGTTCAACTTCCCCGTGGGTGGTTCACCATACAACCTACCGAAAAGATCAATCCTGGCAAGTTCCAAGGCAAGCCAAGATATCTAACATGGATGGCCGACTCCCAAATTCAACACGGCGTTGAGCCTACACTCGCCTATACCGTGTCTGCCTTTTACTCTGGAGTACTCTTGGCCTATGAACGAACTGGCGATAAGAAGTATTTTGACTATGTCAAACACGGAGCCGACATTTTGCTGTATCCGGAGCATGACGGCACAGTCCTGTTCTACAATAACAGCAACTCAATCGACGATATCCGGATTGGCCATACATTCCTCGACATGTTTAACGCTACTGGCGATGAGATCTACAAGAAGGCTGCAACCAATATGAGGAATCAAATTGACCGGACCGGCCGTACTCCTGAGGGAGGATTCTACCATCGGTACCCGGGATACATCGACCAGATGTGGCTGGATGGAATTTACATGCTGGATGTCTTTTATGCTCGCTGGACATATGAGTTTGAGCCCGACAACACTACAGCTTGGGATGACATTGCCCTCCAATTCGATATCATCAACAAAGTCACCACTCAAAGCAACCATACCAACGGATTGCCAGTTCATGGATGGGATGCCGGAAAGACACAGGTGTGGGCTGATCCTGTTACAGGAGCCGCTCCCCACGTCTGGGGCAGAGCTGTTGGATGGTATATCATGGCCCTGGTAGACACTCTGGATTACTTCCCCGAGAGTCACAGTGGACGAAAGCGTCTCTTGTCTTACCTGCAGTCCCTGATTGATGCAATTGTGGCAGCACAAGATCCTAAAACCAAGGGATGGTGGCTGATCATGGATCCTGAGCTTGCCGGTGTGCATGGCAACTACATTGAAAGTTCAGGATCAGCCATGTGTGTTAGAGGACTGCTCAAAGCTCTCAGAATGGGTTACATCAGTGGCAAAAAGTATACCAAGGCTGCCTTGGACGGCTACGAGTTAATGACAACCTCGTTTGCACAGCCGAGGGGTCATGGGGCTTTGGCTTGGGAATGGACTGTGCAGACTGGCAGTTTGAGCTCCAACGGTACTTTCGAAGTGAGTTTACCTTCCCTCAGTGAACCTCCCCTTATTGAGCGTCTTCTAACAATGTTCTAGTACTACGCCAGTATGCCGCTTTTCCAAAATGATCTCAAAGGAGTTGCTCCATTTATCTTTGCTAGTTACGAGTACGAGCTATTTTCCAGCAAGTCGTAGGCATGACCCGTGTGCTTGGGAAACGGAAACAGAGAGTTATGACCAAGGATATGCTGAAAAGCATATATTTGGATTATATTCCATGTCAAGAGTCATACCGAAAGCATGGTTGTCCAAGTCTAGGCTGACGCATTGAAGGCCTAGTATAGAAATATTAAGTTTGTTGAAGCTTGTACAGCCTTCCCCTCAACCAAAATCGTGTTTTCTTTTTGTTGTTGACATTGAAAATTCATTAAAAAAACTCTGATTTGAAGACTTATATAATGCCAGTCCCCTCCCATCCAGGCCTGACTCCAGTTTCTCCTCTAACACCAATTGTTTTCCCCACTCACCAACAACAATTGCTGCCTCTCATCCACTTTCAAAAGCTTTGCTAGCTTAACAACATCGATTTCTTCTCTTAATCTCTTCTCTTACATCAATTAATTCTCATTATCAACAATCAGAATCTCACCAGCACCACTTGTGTTTGTTGCTGCCTCGGGAATTTCGCGAGAAACAATGCCTGGAGTCATGGATCCAAACATTACCGTGGCAAATGCAACCCACAACATATCCCTGATACTTCTACATCAACGAATCGCTTACCCAGATGCTGAACTAAGTGGGATTCGACTGCCGAGTCTTTGCAGCGCTGATACTTGTTATAATGCTGCAATGGAAACGGAAAATATGACAACCAAGTATCTAGAGGGCTCATCATCGAAATTACCTGTATCACCGCAACTTGGAATATGCGCCTTTGTCAGTGGACGTGTCTTTCTTGGTAAGTGACCCCTTTTCGGTCAGACAAAACTAACAGTAACAGTTCAGTGTCGCTACTACAAGACGGCTTTGGCTGAAGAGTTCAACGTGCTGATGGACAATTTGAGAGAAATGTCTCGGCGATGGCATGGCCACAGAATGCAATACGACCAACAGCCATGTTTCTTTTCTCAACTGTCTGACCGACTGAATAACCTCTACTATGAGTATCAAGGGACTGAGGAGGCTACACCAAACTCCAACCGTCCGAGGGAGCAGACAGACGCGACCTTGGGCCAGATCCCAAACCATTCAAATACTTACCAGCAAACATGCCCTCCACAAACAAATGCAGCATCACAGTTTTCCACCCTGGCACCACCTGTCGGTCAAGGAAATCAATGGAGAGCTGCTGACTCCATATCACCATCAAGCGCCAGAGCGGACGAATTATCTGCAATATCACAGATTCTGATGGACAATGACTTTTTGGAAATGGATAGAATTATTAGCTTTGAGGATATGATGGCTGCGGGAGAGTTGCAGCACACAGTTTTGTGAGTTGGAGGCTCTGGATGCCTTAGTATGATACACTGATGAAATCACCATTCAGTTTGGTGCCTCCCATGTGGATGACTGGCTCATCAAGCCATCGTTCTTTCAAGCTTGCCCCCTGATTTATCCAACCTCCGTTGGCCTCCTGAGAAATAGCAAACACTTTTGTAACCAGGATGATCTCAATTTTGTCCCCATCAATGGTGTGCTCAATCATAGGAATGAGAGTGCGCTGTCTCATCAAATTGGTGTTCGGCTCAGGCTTGAAGGGACTGACAGTCGTTCCGGGGGAGACGTTTGTCGTGATACCTGAAGCCCCTTGTTCGCTAAGAATCAGGACTGATCTTTCGTCCTGAAAAACTCCTTCTACTTCTCCCAAGCCGCATCTGGTGAGTAGATCGACTGAGTCAAGCTGTCGCAACTCAAGAGCAACTGATGTCGGTGGAAGAGAGAAATAAATGTAGATGAGAATCAATGAATTATGAAATCGACAACAATTGTTGTTGACGAGATAGCTAGACTGATGGCGGACGAGTTGCTGATGATGGTTGGTGAGTCAGAAAGAGGGGTCGATGTTGGTGACGAGAGTCCTTCCATTGCTGGGGGAGATACATCTTCCAACTGCTCGTGTTAGACTTGTCAGGGTGTCTTCAACGGGGTACTGACTGTACTAAGCGGAGATCCAACTCTTTGAATCTCGTCAGCCAACTTGAAACCTCTTGACGGTTATTAAAGTCAATCTTTGTCTGCAGAAAGTAGGTTGTGATTTGGCACAGTGACTCGATGGATTCGACATAGTAAGGGAATGCTCCAACCATGGACATATCCACAGTACTTGAACTCTTTGGACCATGCGATGACTCTGTTTCGGTAGCCTCTACGCCTGCCGAGTGAGAGGGACTTAGGTAATGTCCTGGGAGAAAAGTAATAGAGTTGCCTATCTTGGCCCTTGAGCGATCCCAAATGCCAAAATAGGGCGTGACCGCAGGCTCATCTTCAAACCATTTACCACCGCAGATAGGTAGCCTACGGCAGACACCAGCAGCGGTGAGGCTCGTGTTCCATCTATGTTTTGTCAGCAGAGTTTGGCAGTTGGACTTTCATCTTACCCCTTGACCACAGATGAGAATCTGGAAATGTTAGCCGCGTCCTCATGAACGAAAGGATTCCTACCTATCAAGAATAAAGATATTCCAGAAAACCCTTTGTATTTCTTCTTCCTCAACCCATTTAAGGGGCGGAGGTAGACAGGCTGTAGGTGGCAATACGGCCGGTCGTTGGTAACGGTCCTCAGCCTCAACTGATAGTTCCATGTACTCAACAGTCCTGGTAAGTGAACCAATTATAGGCCAGGCGTTGTCCAAGTTGCCATCCCCAATCTGACATGTAAGTATAGCACAGGGCGCAAACCAGTCGTTCAGAATAACTTACATCGATAAAGGCAATAATGATAGGTGCCTGTAGGTTCTCCACCGTAAGTCCGTCTAATGCATCCAACAAAACGGTCTTTCTGAGTCTACAAGTCTCGTTCTTGACAAACTCTGGTGAAAGGGGTTCTCCATCAGGCTCAAGATATCGAAGGGTAGCTACAGCCATAGCCTGAAGAATAACCTTGACCTGAGGCAAAGCACGGCGATGACAACTCTGACTGGAAGGCTCTCTTTACCAACAAGACCAACTTGAAGCGTGCCATCATCTCTACACTTCCTTTCACCTTTCAGAACATTGTCGGTGTCCCGCTGATGTTTGGATATACCACCTACTTTTTCCAGCTCGCCGGTGTTGACGATCCTTTCCTCGGCAACATTATCAAGCAAATGGTTCTTGTTGTTGGCATTCTGATCTCGTTCTATACCGTTGACAAGGTTGGACGAAGGACTTTGGTCATTGCAGGTGGAGCTGCTATGGCAACCATTTGCTTTATAGTTGGTGGCCTGGGCTTTATGAAGCAGACCAGTGCATCTGGAATGGCTCTTGTTGCTCTGTGTTCTCTTTGGGCGTTTTTATATGCAAACTCGCTCGCTCCGATCGGTAGGTTTATCTATTTGTTGTTTACCTTGGCCTGTACTAACTGTTTAAAGGTTGGATCAGTCTGGTTGAGATTTCCAGTCCCAGTCTGTGAGCCAAGACAACCTCTATCGCCGTTACTATTCAGTACATGACGGGTATTCTCTTTGTAAGTAATTCCCAACATATGACGGAAGTGTCTAACCGGTTATAGAACTACACGGTTCCCCTGATGCTTTCGAACCAAGGTGCTGGCTGGGGACAAAAGATTGGTTTGTTCTTTGGTGGTATCACCCTGGTTTACCTCATTCCATATGTCTTGATGTTTCCCGAAACCAAGGGACGCACCTATCACGAGTTGGACGAGCTCTTTGAGCAACATGTTCCGGCTTGGAGATTTGCTTCCACAAAAACCTCGCACCAGGTGGAGCTTGAGGCCAAGGCGGCAGAGAGTGAGAAGTCTTGAGCAAGGCGATCTCAAGCCAGTTATGAGAATGGGGTTCTGGAAGTAGTGGCTGCTAGCAAAGGGGTTGGCGAGTTGTTATGTCAAGGGGAAAGGTCAATATAAGAGGCAGGTATCTCGTTCGTCCGATAAAAAGCCTTGCAATGAGAGTACATAGTGCGACACGCTTCTTGAATCAATATTGGCTGAGTAGAGAGAAATGACGTGATCATACAGGACCAGCTCTATAACGCCAACTTGTTCAGTCACCAACTTGAGACTCACCCAAGTCCTTAATATACAACTTTACACCCTCATAGCAGCCCAGATATACTCCACTCCCAACTGTAGCCGCCACACATGTAAGAGTAAACCCTCGAAATAAGCCAGGCATTCCATCTGTGTGTAGGGTCTCTTTTGCAATGTTGAGGAAACTCACAGCTGCGGGCCGTCTAGATCTCTCGGGTGTCTCAACGCCATGACCTCCAGCAGCGAGTCTCATCCTTGTCTTGATGACATCAATCGGCACAAGGAAACACGAAGTAAATCCACCGGCCAGTCCTGCGCTTAGCGTACTCACTTGAGCCTGCATCGACATGCTGGTTGCCGATTGAGGGTTTGTTTCACCAATTTTCCCCAATATCTGTGCCTTGATGTGCTCATAAATGCCGAATGTCAAGCAAGTTCCTGGAAGATGGCTGGCCAGCAAGGCAGAGTATCCTGTCCACAGCCTTGTAGGGTGAGCTGAGAAATGTCGAACGGCCTGAACTGTGTACCATCCCCATGGTTTCCTAGGTCCTCATAGTTGGATCTGAGCGTTTTGCTTCAGCACCTCTGCCGGATTTGAGATTGCACAGTTTACAAGCTCAGCCACACCACTGCTGGCTACATGAGCTGCCGAAGGGGGGGCATATTGAAGGAACCCTTTTGACTCTTGAAAAGTGCTCTTCATGCTTTCATATATGATGAAGAAAGCAGCAGACGAAGGTATTCCAGTGATAAGAGTAGGACCAAAACCTTGATAAAGGCCTCTAAACAAACTTTGTTGAATCCGGCCATTTGACTTGTATCTGATGGTATAAAAAGGAGATTGAATACGTGTAATGATGGTTTCCATGGGGTGGACAAACAAGTCTGCGCTCAATTCAGCGACGACGGCAGCCTAGACTCGTAAGCGTGATAGATGATCAAGGGGAGGCTACTTACCGACCAAACCTCTGCGCCGGTGCCAATTGACATGATTGTCTAGGGCTTGAGGACATTGCCAGTGATGGCCAATGACGTTGAAAACCTGTTGTCGAACAAGACACGGAATGATCGGAAGCCGCGGACTCGAATTCTATTCATAGAAGCTGCAGTCTAACCGAGAATGGTAATTACCAGACGCGTTGAAGATAATAGTTACCCTGGACCTTTATGTTTCAAGCACGGCTGCAAATTAGCCAGCTTTATAGTATAACCCCTATATGATTTACCACTCATGGCAAAGCAGAGGGCCATTCCCATTAACTAGTATATCCGTTTATTGACCTATATTGCAATACTGAAATATCCGGGTGATTCTTACCGGGGCTGGATTATAAGGGGAAGTTCGGACAGGCCGAAAATGTGGATAAACAAACCCAACGCGTGAAAATCCAGTTATTGACTTTGCCAAGGTTCATTTCAGACAATAGCTCTGATAAAGAATCCTTGCAGCTCACGAGTCTCGTCCACGCAAGCCGTAGTAGAAGCAACCTAGCTGAACTCCGCGTATGCAGCATGTCTCAACTTCGGAACGAACTATTGACAACTATCATAGTTTAGCTTCTAGTCTAGCCAAAACAGGCCTTATCAGCTGACCAAAGCACCGTCCAGACTCCATGACCCAGTAACTCCGGACGTTCTGGAGCGGGCCGCCCCGTTCAATAATTGACAATAGTGGCGTTTTGGTGGCGCGCGTCGTCTGGAAACGGTATGTGGTTCGTCTTAGAGGAGAGCTGGGTATCAATTGCCACGCAATGAGGGGTTGAGGGCCGCGTGTATATAGACCAAGTGTATCTTCTGTCTGTCTGTCTATTGAAAGCTATTCAGTATTGTCTCTTATCATTCTTCCGCAACACAATGGCCCAACCTCGTACTTACGACAAAGACTTCATCTCTCGTCCTGCTCCGGCAGCCAAACCGAAGAGGATCGTCATCTGTTGCGACGGAACATGGCAGTCCGCCACTACGATCGACCCTAAGAAAGGCTGCCCTTCCAATGTCGCTCGTTTCAGCCGAGTCCTCGCCAAGACTGGCCTTGATCGCGAGAAGAATGAATGGCAGCAGCTAGTTTACTACGATGCTGGCGTAGGCACAGGTGACATTACAGGCGTAGAGGCTACTCGACAAGGTATGCATGACTCTCCGGATGTCAAGGTTCAACTCTCACAATTTCTTTGTAGGCTCACAGGGTCTGGGACTTTTGGAGAATGTCCTGGAGGCATACAACTTTATCGTCTCCAACTACAGCCATGGCGATGAGCTGTACTTTTTCGGCTTCTCTCGAGGTGCTTTTACCGTGCGCGCCACAGCTGGATTGGTGCAGGAGGTCGGCATAATCAAGTCGCATCTGATGAGCCACTTCCTCGAGCACTATGGCAACTTTATTCGTGGAGAAAACTTCACCAAATCGTTTACAGAGACCTCACACTGGACCAAGTTTATTGCCCATAGTGATTCTGCCGTATACTGCCCAGGCAAGGACACCGTGATCCAGGTGATTGGTGTCTGGGATACCGTCGGTGCTCTCGGTATTCCAGACATGGGCCACTTGATCAAGATTGACAACTCTCGATGGCGCAAGGCCTATCAGTTTCACAACACAGATCTCAGTGCCAGTAAGTTCCTCTACGATCCGACCTCCTTGATATGACGTTAATTAGACACTCTAGATGTCAAGCATGCGTACCAGGCGCTTGCCTTGGACGAACGCCGGGGTCCCTTTGCACCATGCCTCTGGTGTGTGAAGCCGGACAACAAAACCACCAAACTCGTTCAGTGCTGGTTCCCTGGTGCTCACATCAACGTCGGAGGCGGTAGTTCCGACAATGTCCAAACTGATGAGGAGAAGCAGAAGGGCGCGCAACCCAAGGGTGATCGCGAAAAGCTCTCGAGCGTGGCCTACGCTTGGATGCTCGACCGAGTCCGACCCCATCTGGCGCTGAATGAAGAAGCGCTAAAGATGCAGCTCGCTGAGATTGAGGCTGTCATCAGTCACCCCGACGACCCCAAGATGCTCGCCTGGGAGGAGAATCAAGAGTGGCTATTGGGCAAGATCGACGATAGCTTCACCAAGGAGTACAAGGCTATGGGCAACCCCGAGAATCGCACACCTAAAGAATACTTCAAGCCTAAGGAGGGTCAGCCCGAAATAGGCTACACAGTCGAGCGCGTACACCCATCGGTACATTTCCGACAGGAGTACCACCGCAACCTGAACAAGAAGCTCAAGAAGCCCGTCAAAGTGTACCAGCCTTATGCCTTGGAAGGTTGGGAGCGTATCCGAGAAGAAAATGGCTATGGTAAGGGCCTGACACCGCGAAAGGGCTGGAGGTGGGTCAAGTACAAGAAGGGCGCGCTGGATGCCAACAAGAAGCCCATCATTGAATTTAGCATGTGGGAGTTTGAGATTGGCAGTTTGCCGGACCAGACAAGTGTTGAGCGGTGGTTGATTGATCGATCGTGGAACGTGAAGTCGGATTTTGAGAAGATTGATCAGGGGTGGCAGCAATAGACGAGATATTTGCGATAGTATAGACTATTGGACGACTTGACAGGCCTTATCAACTGTTTAATCATCCTCTTTGATACAGCTGGGTATTAAACGGATTTAGGAATCTTTTGTTTGCTGTGATTCTACACGGGGATGAAAGAACCTGACAACAAAAGGGGCGAGAGCCAAGTTTCACGTTGATCGATTCCTCAAATTTTTACTTCGTCATTTAACCATCCCCGAGCAATTTTGCTATCAATACACATGCTGACCCATTCAATCACTTTCGGTACTTTTTAATTGCCTCTCCAATACCCTCTCCCCGCTGCAACGACTCCAAAGTTCGAGCATCCATCTCGGCACGCTCCTTGCACAGCTCAATGACCTGATCCATCAAGGACGGGGGTACCACGACAACTCCGTCAGCATCTCCTACGAGTATATCTCCCGGGTTAATCCATAAATCGTCCTTGAACTGGAGCGCAATATTGATTTCGGATGCTCGCGTAAACGTGTTGGACCCCAACGTAGAGGTTTCTCGTGCAAAAACCTGAAAATAAGCCTAGAACTTGTAAATGACAATAAACTTACTGGAAATCCCAGCTCACGATGCTCATTAATATCGCGAATACGTCCATCTACGACTGCTCCGCCAGCCCGCAAAGCACTCGCTCGTGTCGACATCAGACCACCCCAACAGGCAGAGTAAAGCCCCTTGGGTTGCTGGATATACATAATCTTTCCAGGCTCGTTGCAATCGGCAAAGTGTTTCTCAGGCTTCGGAGCATCGGTATCATCCATGGTCACCATCTTGACCGTGATGGCTTGCCCGATGGTCCTGTGTGGTCCAGAGCGGTGTGCGGGGGACCACATGTGGATGCCATCAAGAAACCCTCCGTAGGGGTACTTGAGTTTTACAAGTGCATCTCCAATCTAGAAGTGTTAATTTCATCTTGTAAAAAGGCTTTCACATACATCGCAAGACGTAAAAACGCCTAACCGTTTGATGGACGCTTTGAGGCTCATTGTGTGATGATGATTGAGCTAAGTTCGTGTGGGCTTAGCGATCGGCTTAATCCGGACTATATACGTCATCATGAATCGCATTTGATGCGGAGCTTCGGACTTATCCGATCGGAGACCTTTCACCTCGACTCTCTTCACAATGTTGAACCCTCGCCTCGCGACAGGCCTCACAATGTCTTTCGAGAATGACGTAGTTCTCCCTCCGATAATTGAATCGGCTCCAGCCGGTTTCGAACCTGACGACGCGCCGTCTCCTCGTCGCGGGCTCAAGAGAATTTCTGCCGCTTGTCAGAGATGTCGCCGAAGGAAGCAAAAGGTATGAATCTCTCCCGTTGATGTGCCACTGCTTACCATCAAGTGTGACGGAAAACTTCCGGTTTGCGGGCCATGCGCCGCAGCAGCAGTCTCATGCGTCCCATCAGACCGTCTGGTGATCAAAGTGGATAGAGATTGCGAGTGCGATCACCTCAGAAACCAGGTAGAAAGCCTCAAGAGTCGCGTGAGGGAGCTGCAATCCCAACTGGCCCTACACAGGGATAGGGCTGGTTCTCATGATATCCTACAGCCAATTACCGAGCCTTCCGATGGAGCAGGCAGCTTGGAAAAGTTCTACCGAGGTCGCATGCTTCTCCCAACATTTCGAGGATCAAACGCTCATAGTCCAGAGGTCGGCTTTATGAGTAGTCCCTGGCAACTATGGAATGGATTATCAGCGAGTGATGCCCCGACTGTCACTCCGACTTCGTTTTCACTTCAAGATGATGGCCCAAGCTTGGTTGGTGTATTCTTCGATCGGAGATGGCCTCAATTTCCTGTTCTCCACCGACCAACTTTTATGGAACAGCATTACCTGCCATTTGTCAGCGGTCGCCCTAGGAGCAAGCTTTCTGCCTTTCAAGTCAATATTGTGCTTGCGATTGGTGCCTCAGAAAAGGCCAGGACAGGTTGTAACCCATCTGTGTCTTACCAAGGCTTCTTCAAGGCTGCAGCGCGCGAGCTAGATAATGTCTTGGCCGCCGACGACATCGACTGTATTCAGTGCCTTTTGTTGCTCTGTATCTTTGGAAGCAATGAGCCGCAGTCTGTCAATCTGTGGCAAGCTGTTGGCTTGGCTTTGCGGCTTGCCGTCGGCATTGATCTGCATCGACGAGAGGCCCTTGCTGGCAAGTCTCTTCTGGAAGCAGAAATGTGCAAGAGACTATTTTGGAGCCTGTACACGATAGATCGAAGCATATCCATCTCTCTCGGAAGACCTATCGGCATACAAGACGCCGATGTCACCATATCTCTTCCCCTCTTACTCTCAGACGAGAAGCTCTCTGGCCCAGCAGAACAAGCCGTCCCAAACGTTTGTCCAGACATTAAAGACATGTCTGCATTCCGTCATATCATCGAACTGAGACGAATCAACGCCAATATCTACAGAGCACTTCATTCTGCGGCTGGGGTGAATATCGAGAGCTCCAACTTGGATTCTATCCGACAACAACACTATGCACTCCTCAATACCTGGTTGTTATCAGCACCGCGATACCTTGCACCAGTCTCGATGTATCAGACCTCGGAATGGTTTCAAATCGCATACCATCAGGCTGTTATCAACGTGTATCGACCTTCACACGCCTCTCCTGTCAGCAGTGCTGATGCCATTCGACTCTGTGCAGACTCTTCCATCAGTTTGATCAGTTGCTACAACGCGTTATATGCTAAAAACAAGATCATCTACACGTTTGTGGCTCTTGATTCGCTGTTCATGTCCGCTGTTACCATGCTCTACTCGATAAGAGCCAGCGCTGCAGTACGACATGAGTTAACCAAAGAGGTCGTCGAGTCCAATATTGAATCATGCGTTGGACTCTTATCCAAGATCTCACATGGTCGAATAGTTGGTGAAAGAAGCATTCAGATCATCCGAAGACTAGGAAATGCAACCCTCGCTGTATTTGATACCACATCATCTGCGGAGAGCGACATTGACACAGAATTTATGTCCTGGTTTGGTGTCAAATGTCAAAACCCTCCAGGACCAGAATATCCTACGCCTAGTATTGACATTGCTTGGAATGATTTGTTTGAGCACGGGTATGATCTTAATGGGTTTTATAATGGGGATTTGTTACTATAGTGAATTGATCAGAATTCATTGTTCTTTTCAGTGACACGAGGTCGTCCACGAGATCAAAGAAAACACTGGATAGAATTGATCAGCATGTCTCACATTGATTTGGTGTTGATCTACATCCTACAACCACTTCACTGGGAAGGATTCAGCCGCAATGTGTCACCTTATTAAGCAGAGACTTCACAACGACAATGGAATTCTTAGCATGGCACTGAGGGCGTGTTTGTCACGGAGCGCCCTCTCTCTTATACGATAATGAAAACAGAGGGACACGGTCAGCACAATTATGATGTCACAGACTCGTTGTCATAACGGAGTGAATTGGGTACCAGTTACATCTCCATTACAGGCTAACCCTTTCCACCTATACCTTCCATAAATCCACCGACCATTACCAAGCTGTTGTAATCCTTTACAGAATGTCGACACAGTTGAGGAGGGCGACGTTGATGAGAGTGCCCTAAAAGAGTCAGAAAATGATGCAGTTGCTTCAAAAGGAAACTTACAACAGGGGCAGCAGTCTCGCAACAGTAGGCACTGCCGTCACAATTCTTGCCGAGAACCTGAACAGCACAGCTGAGGATACCGTTACAGCAGACCTGCTGAGCATTGGCGTTGCAAGAGCCAGCAGAGCCGCCGCCACGAGCCTCAACTTCAGTGGGAGCGGCAATGGCAGTAGCGGCCATAGCGAGGATGGAGGCGACAATGGTAAACTTCATTTTGAAGGTAGAGTTGAGTTGTTTGGTGTTTGAAGTGGTGGAGTGGTTAAACTGAATGGAGATGCTGAATTGATGATGATGAGTGAATTGAACGAGGAGATGGGCCCCTTTATAGTTGAGAATTCTCTCATTATCCCGCCGGAAGCGCATCCATCTTTACCGTCTCGACAACCCAAAAACCCTTGAATCCAGCCCACTATCCAACATGAGAGCTCACAATGCCCTCCTAGCCTCCTATTGGAGAAGTTTTACACGCAGATCAAGGCATATGCAGTCTTCAGTTGAGCCCCACAAACAATTGCAGATCATCCCGACATCCGGTCGGTAGTTGAGCTGGTGATGAAGAGAATAAAACCGGCCAGGTGCATGTTCCTCTTGGCATCTTGGACTGGCAAATCAAGGCAGACGAATCAACCTCCGCCCTAAGCAAACATAGGGATGATAACTAGTCATTCCAAAACCCAGAAAAGGACATGTACCAACTCAATAGTCTGGGGGAGGCTTGACTAGCACAACGTTGATTACGCGGAGCAAACGGCCCGCCCCTTGAGCTCCGCAGAACCACTCTCGTCATTTATTCTATGTCTGGTACCCAGCGGCAAGTTGCAGAGTTCCCTGTCAGAAGCACGAAAAATGACAGTGGCAAGCTGAGAAACAAGGGAAGCCCTGAAGAGTGGATTCAAGAAAGTGGGCATAAATGATGTGTAAGAAGGGTCTTGTCAGCCACGTCGTCAATGAAGACTTGAAGTCGCCTCACTTTGCCCCTGCACGATATTATAGGCCAATACCTCGTGGCCTGCAGGACATTATCATGCAGGAGACTGCACACTTCATTTCACCTACATGAGACCCACTTGCAGGACTCTTGGAAATAGCCGCGCGTACCTGGGATCTTGGGTTGATTGCCGCTGCAATGTGTCGATCACAGGTAGACACTGACTCGTGATGCCGACGGTCCGAGAATGTTGCTTGCTTTGAGTGGTCTTAAGACGATTTCGTTGCATTCAAGGTCTTGACAAGAAAATCATTCCTTGGTTTGATGTATTATCGAGCTTACATACAGGTGCAGAATCTTGAAATGGTAAGCCAAGTGATATTGTGGAGTAGAAGGGATTGTCGCGGTGCATGAGAGCCCAACCGTCTGATTCAGGACCTTGTTTTGGAAGAAGTCGAGGAGGCTGGCTAAGATTCGATGCAAGGTTAAGCTAGGCGAAGCTCAGCACCTGGGTATACGGCCTGCTGCTTTAATATCTGCTTCCCCGCAATTCATAGACGATCATTGAGCTCCGGAATCGGCTTCAAGTTGACGACTCCTGAAAAGATGCATGAAAAGACCAGTCATCTCGTATCCGGAGAACGCCCGGAAGCAAGGGATTTGGAAACCCAGTGATCTTCGCTGTAGCAGGGTATTCAAGCCACTTTTACCACAGCCTGACCTTATACCCTGTTGTTTAGTACGTGGCATGAGCGCCACACCAAACGGCGACAAATCCTAGGCGCGGCACTTGTTGAGGCCTCATGGACTATTTCCTAGGAGCCAGTAGTTGAAGAAATAGACTGCAGTAGTGACAGCCATTCTTCTTGACTTGGAGATGATCCTCGGTGCATGGTAGATCAACATCTTGAGCTCCGTCTATTCACGGAGTACCTTTTGAGGCAATCCAGAGCAGGCTCCGAATCACGGATAACCTCAGTCTTGGCCGTCTGTACTTGTTTTCAAGCCCACAATATTAACCTAAACGCAAGTCTCATGGCTGCGAACCAACTTTGGCTGTAGATGCAGTCTGCCGGGTCATGTTTGCCGCCATATTGTCTATCATATCTCAGGTTTCATCAAGTCCACCGGTGGACCCGCTGATGTTTTCAAGTCGCAGCAGGCGGTGAGGCCACGGTCTGTGTCAATGTGGATCGTCATAATCTACGTGTTCAGAATTAGGTCGCCTATTGAATTGTGCTCAGAACAGAAGTGTTATCCGTCATGTCGAGTGACTTGTCTGATGTTACAGGGCGTCGATGCCACATTACTTGGGTGGTGGACTCCATCAGATGATGCCTGCAGTCATACAGCATTGCCAACAGAAAGATCAGTTCCTGTTTCCAGTCGTCTCTTCCATGAATCATCACTCCTCGAAACCATCGGCTGCCGTTTAATATCTATGCCCTGCCAAGAGTAGCATGTCTCAAATCCGATAGATGACGCGACGTTGTAGTGGCGTTTTGTGATTGTAACACTGAGAGCTCGGTTCAAGTTGCTGACCGATTGAAAATTCCATTTGGTCCCGGTTGAATTTGTAGTTGGCCAAATGCGTTCTTTATCATAGTTGAAGCCGGGATAACCGACATAGAAGATCGTGTGGTTGACCTTTTGCCCCGAAGTTTTCATTTTAGCGCCTCTCGCAACATGTCTTCAAGGTGATTAAACACCGCATGGTATTGTTGTTGATCTTCTGTAATGTTTTTAAAAAGCCTATTATTCACAATATTTAAAAAGAAAACGGCCATCGACGCCTGCCAACATTAAAACCCAGTGCTGTAAAATACCGTACCCGCATATCATTATCCCTATTATTTTCGTCCTCTCGCAACCAGGTAATGGCTCTTTGGAGTGTCCAAAGATGCCCCTCAACCCATCATCCGTTCAATGAATATCGAGCCTGAGCCAACTGAGATGGACCAGCTTTAGTCCGTGTCAGGTTCCTCACATCAACTTCACAAATGCCATCCTTGGGATTGTTCCTATTTCTCGACATCTCGGTTCCGCATGCTTTTTCGTCAATATTCTTCCGTTCCCTGTTGCAAACTTGGTGTACGTCAAAGTATCCATAACCCTACCTAACTTCTCGACCGCCGCTCTCTGCCTTGATTCAAACTGAAAGCCAGATTTAATAAGTACGTGACCGCTTGCCGGGTTCCCCTCAAAGACTACAGCTTCCAACCGCAGCAAGTGCTTAAAGTTGTCAAATGCCCATTTGGAGAAGGCAGTGACCACTTCTGTTGCGATACCTTGATGCCAGTAGTCTTCACATATCCAGTAGCCGATCTCCATAGTACGGTAGTTGATGTCATCTCGCGCCTTGAGGCCGATGCCGCCGATGACGGCTGAGCTGTCAAGCCGGCAGATTGCAAAGTCGCAAACAGGTGACGGAGTATTGGCGATTGAGATCCATTTCTTGGCGTCTTGGACAGTATATGGTTGCGGGAACGCGTTGTTCATCCACCGCGCTATTCGCGGGTTGTTTGCCGCTTTGGCGAGAGACTCGACGTCTCCTTCGTTGTAAGCTCGCACAAGGCAGCTGTTGAGCTGAAGAATGGGTTTTGAGGACATTTTGGACGTTGCAATTGCAGATATCCGCGTTGGTAGAGATGAGAGGTTATGTGCCATTTGCATGTACTTGTCTTGGGGCTTTATACCGAATAAGCGACCGGCTGAGTCACGTTTGAGCTCCGATTGTTGCTCCGGTGGCGATGGGCTCATGACAAGAAATCAGTGGAACACACCAATTACGGACCAAACAGATGGCGCGGGGGAGGAACTGTGGTGTGACAAAGGTAGTCATTACTTCCGATGACAATTTACAACAGATAAAAGAGAGAAACAATGATATCTTGAGGGGAGGCTATCTCAATGCCTGTCAGTCGCATCACGTGGTTATAACGTTTGGAGCATATGGATCATTTAACCGCACTGTGGTCAAGCCGCTTTAGTGAACGCCGATGCCCCTCTTAATGAGGGTGTTTGCATAGCGCATGAAGGAAGAGAAGGAATTAGTTCTTGCCAGGGGAGGGAGACCTGGTCAAATGCCTAGGCTACCTACTATAGGGGTAACCCTTGAGAGACTCGTACCTAAGTGCTGGCACCCCAAAGGGACAACAAACCTGTACCGAGATTTGCATAGTATGATAAATAATTCAGTTATCAACACATGAGAGCGCTAAAACGCAAAACCTCAAAACGCCAGTAGGTAAACACCAAAGTGGCTTGCACGGGCTCAATGGCCCCAGCTGTGCTGGAAGCCAGAGTTATGTCGTTGGCAATGCTGGCTCTATCTGCGCTAGATCAAGGAACGTCAAGCAGAATTTGGTTCTGATGCCTTCATATCTTGATAAATGTCTTCTTTGTCATTGTGACTGACGACTTCCTCCAGAGACGTCATTGAAGCAAAGTAACCTCCAAGCAGGTATTACAACTTTCTCCCGGCGGCCCCTGGTTAACCCAGCGAAAATAAAAATACTAATTACAGGTACTAATATAACTAGTTTACGTCTAGAACAGTTTACTTGAGGTCAATTCATTCCTCCCTGGTAATCTGCCTTACATCTATCGGTTGATATTTAGGACCATCAGGGAGAACAGGGGACCTGCCCAGAAGGGAAATACACTTAATTACTTGCTTACTTCCGAATGCTTACATAACTGCTATACCTGGG
>NKCJ01000436.1:0-34015 GCA_003947015.1 Fusarium sp. AF-6
CATCACCTTCATTCCCATCTTCTTCCATGAACCTTCTAATGTTCATCCCCGGAAAGGTAGTTACGTCGAGCCCATCGCATCTGAGAAAAGGCTCGCTTTCCAAAGCCGCCGAATCGACCACCTCGGTTACCGCGGTTTCCGTTGCCACCGTTGTTGCCGTTGTCGTTGTTGTTGTTGGTACCGTCGTTGTTTCCACCGTTTGTGGCGTCGTTGCCAGTGTTACCATTGTTAGCGGTGCCATCATTGCCGGTGTTGCCGTTGTTGGCAGTATCATCGTTGCCGGTGGCGTTATCACCGTTGTTGTTCCCGTTTCCATTATTGTTACCGTTGTTGTTTCCGTTGTTGCCAGTTGCATCATCATTGCCGTTGTTGTTGTCATTGTCGTTGCCAGTGTTTCCGTTGTTGTTGTTGTTATTGTTGCCATTGTTGTTACCACCATTGCCAGCATCAGCAGTTTGAGTGGCATCAACCTGACGTCCAAGAGAAACAGTAGGCGTCTCCTGACCAAACGCCGAGGTCACAATTGTGTTGCCCAGGATAGCATCGACGGCCGCACGGTTCTGCTCAGCATCGTCTGAACCCGCATTCTGGTTCGCCGCGACAGCATCAGGGAAGTCGGCCTGGTTCTGTGCAACCTGATCTGTGACCTCCTTCAGAGTCTTTGCAGTGGTAATTTGTTGCGGGCTGTTGGTCTTTTCCTCAGTGTCGATTTGCTGGACGGCAAAGCAGCCACCAAAGGGACCAGCGAGGGCGTTGTTGCGGCAGCGGACAGTGCAGATGTTGCCAGTCGAAGCTGTCTCAAGTTAGATGGTTGAAGCTGTAGCGGTCTTCATGGGAAACATACCTCCGAAGCAGTTCAGGTCATCAGGCATCACGACAGTGATGTTGAATTGTTGTTCCTTGGCTTGCGACAGACCATTGGAGCCGGGGACGTTGTTCAAAACAGTCAAGTTCTGGGTTTTCCGTTAGTTGATGTGATATTGAGATTAACCAGCTGCATGACTTACTTGAGAGATCTGGTTGGCATTGCTGCTTTCGTCAAGATCACAGACGTAAGGGCCAGCACCGTCTGCGTTGACTTGGTGGATGGTCACAGTAATCTCACTACCAGCTCGGACCTGGGTAACAGCTCCAGCAGAGAGAGCATTCTCTGTGTTCTCACCAACGTCAATGTTACCGGACAACTCGGTTCGGCCGCACTGGTTGACAACGTTGGCTTGAATCTCGGCGTCGCGAATCAGGGTCGCGTCTTGTTGGCAAGGGTTGATGGTTGTGCAGTTGCGAGCGATCTCAGGGTCCACTACAATTTAATTAGTACTTGAGAACCAATAGTTGTGCTTCTTTAAGTGTCACCTTGAAAGCCCACACTGGCAGGAGAGCCATCCTCGCCCTGGGCATTGAGAATGACAGCATGACCATGGGCCAGTGCCAATAGAGAAGAAGACACAAAGAAAGAAAGAAGAGAATGCATCTTGACTAAAGGTGAGAGAGGTATAAAAAGAGAAGTGTGCCAGCACAAAGAAGCAAAGTTAGAAAAGTAAAGACGGTTAGAAAGAACAGGTCACCAGGACCTCTGAAGAAAAAGAAGTGAAGAAGTTGAGCTGACACTGAAAGGAGTGATGAGCAGACACACAGAAAGAGAGGGAAGAATGATGAGGCTATATAGACATCACACCACTTACGAGCGCTGCTAATCTCGTAGAGTGTCTGCTACAGCGTCTGTCTCACCGTCGAGGGAGGCATTGTGTGAAGGGGTCCTTTGACGGTCGCGATGCGACGGGGCCAATGAGCGGATCCGTTTGCCAGAGACTTGCAAAGTGGGTTTTAGCGTTTGGGAGATGATACAAGTGCCAAGATGCTTTGCCAAGATGCTTTGGCAGGCGCCGAAGCAGGGGATGGGAATTACTGTACTACGTAGTAGGTAGTTGAGGAGGTATATCACCGGAAAGACGGGCCAGGTTCTTTGACAGCCCAGGTATTGCATGTTAATTACCATCTTGGAAGTCCGCTATGGCCCATAGATCGTAAAATCATCTACAAAAAATTGGGCAGTGATGTCGACGTGCATCAATCTTTCACTCAGCTGCTATTCCCGGCCATGAATCGAACGATACCACCACACATGGATTAACCCGAGATCTCCTACAACGACCAAACTACGAAACCAAAAACACCTCCCAAACGCGTTTTACGCTGTTCCCCTGGGTTTCATTGGTGTGGTGGAGAATCTCGCGTCGCTTAGTGGCAGCTCACGTTTGAGACCGACCCTAACGAGAAACGCTGTCGTTTCAAGGGGTTCGCCTGGCGCCTATCGCATTTTGTTAACGAGTTTTACGGCTAAGCCGTAAAAGGGTGTGGTTTTGAATCGATAAACAGCCACATGTCCGGGTTGCGCGAGTCAAGGTAAACAAAGGGTTGTAACCTTGTGCCCTTGATCCCACATGGCTATTGGCGGATGTTTGTCTCAGCTGGTTCTAGACTGGTTTCTTTGAGTTTCTGCTTGGTGGTTACTCAGACGTCAGAGGTTCTAGTGGGCTTCTCCATTGAGGTTCTCTGAGAGGATGGGACTGGTGGGAATAGCATCTTTCGGGTTTCATCAATGGTTTGGGAGGTGGCTGAATCCACACGGGCGGTTCCGATGATGGCTAATTATAGTGGTTCTAGCGATGTCTAAGATATTAGCAAGACTGATGGTCGTGATGTTCGGAGTCTCGGGGTTTGGTGAGACCCTCACATCGACAATGCCTAACCTACACCATCAAAATTAACCAGCTCTACAGAAGTAGCCACGAACCAGCTAGTTGTTAGTAAGAATCTAGAATAAGAGGGGTTTTTTTTTTAGTTTGAGTTAAATCTAGGGAAATATTTTTAATCTTCGTTTAATCCCATCCACCAGTTTTTACGCTTTTCTGCGTATAACCCATTTGAGCTGATGCACATATGAAACCTTGCAACACGTCGCAAGCAAACACACTCAGAGCACAGTTAGAATTTTCGAAGAACTCTAGACTGTTTATCTAAGTATAAAATTTTGATTTCCTTCCTAGGATATCAGAACTTAACCTCATTATATCCCCTATGGCTGCTAAACCCGTACTCTATTTTCATAGGTATTTGGTAAGGTCTGAGTGATAGTTTTATTCAGTGTCAATATGCAAGAGGTCGCGTTGAAGCTATATTGACGAAAGACATAACTGTCGCAAGGGTTGTCGTTTCCCAATGGGAAGTTCCTTTAAATGTAACATGAATATCCAGGGCATGATTTCAGACATTCTCAATCTCGGCCCCTCGGTTCTCTTCCGTAAAGGTGGCCCCTTGATTTCTCCATTACTCATCCTTTCCCATTCCCATATTCAACATCACCAACCTATTCCTCCTTGAATACTATACAAACGCATGGCTCATCGCCATCCGTGGCCGTCAACACGTCCACAGGCATCTCTTCGTCAAAGGCACGAATGTCTCCCTCCCTTGCATGGCTTGTCTCCGCCGGCTCCTCCTCAACTACCTCCTTGCCTTCATTCAGGA
The DNA here is from genome assembly GCA_003947015.1 of Fusarium sp. AF-6. Classification (NCBI taxonomy): domain Eukaryota; kingdom Fungi; phylum Ascomycota; class Sordariomycetes; order Hypocreales; family Nectriaceae; genus Fusarium; species Fusarium sp. AF-6. The sequence goes on from NKCJ01000436.1 coordinate 3,529, forward strand.
AAGCTGCTTTCGGTTTGTGAACTCTAATGTCCACATCCCTCCGTCGCCACCCCCTATGTACGATAACATGAAGCTGGTAGGCAAAGATGATGTCCTGTCCCGAACTGTATGACTGCTGTGTGTCACCCGTGCTAGCAAGCGACAAATCGGTCCCGATGGCAACCTCGGAAGTGACCGGAACCTGAAACGTTGCGTTCCCCTCTCTCTTGGAGGTCTTGCCGCTTTCTAGCCTGAAGCCGCGCGCTACCTTGAGCCCCGTTATCATGTAGACGGGGCTCTTACCAAGGAGCCCTGAGTTAACAGCGGCTTTGACCTTTTTGTGCTTGATGCGCTCGGTGGCTTCTTCGTCGGTGGGCTACTTCTTGAAATAGATAGTCTCAAGACCGTCCATTGTGTACTTGTCCAGCACATCGTCGCTCACCCCTCCCCCTATACTGGCATCCATTCTCTCCAGAAACTTGGCCCAAATGCTTCCATTGAGTGAGCGTGTTTTCTGCTTACTCAGGGTGGCATCGTAATCGAGGTGACTCTCCGTCTCTAAGGCTGAGGAATCTGGGGGGCTGCTCAACAGTTTTGTGGGATCATTTGGATCCTGAATAATGTCGCCCATGCAAATCGATGTCCCGACGTGGTAAGTGAAATTGGGAGCCAGGATATAAGTTTTGACGGTGGCCATGGTGAGTTGAATACCAGCAGCGGGCGGTCGTCAGTGAGGTGGACGTTGGATGAAGGTCCAAGGTTCAGGCACCAGTGGAAAGGGGTTGACAGTTGGGCTTCTGGACCAGTCGCAGTGAGGCACGTGTAGAATGTTCGGCAGATATCGGAAGAGCCTGAAAGTCCCTTAAAGAGCTCTAGCCATTGGGGTCAATATTCCGCAGCACTTAGCATGGGCAGAGTAGCAGTTGATAACGCGGTCTTGTCCAAGGGTTAGGCTTTCTAGCTGGCTAAAGGGGCCTTGTTTCGTTAATTAAGTAGTATCCAGTAGCATCTTAGCAGTTTTTGCGTGTGGAATCAGGCGTTTGACTACATCTATGCTTCTCCCTGGCTCGCAACATAGAGTAGCGAAAACGCTACCCGCTGCCCTTGCTAGAGGCCGCCTGCATCATCATGGCCAACCTGCCCTCATGATTCTTGCGTATAAACCCGCTAGCCGACAGATAAAAGCACCCTTGTTGCATCTTCGTGGACATGATCCTGAACATGCTTGACATTCCAGCTGTCGTCCACAGCTTGGAGCTCTCCCATGCGCCAGATCTTCTCCCCAACTCATTTTCATAGAGGCGAGCATAACCAAGTACCATCGCAGCTATTCCGGCCGCTATAGGCGTGCTGGTCGAGGTCCCGGACTTACACACCTCCGCCCCTCCGTCCTGGCTGCGAGAGGCACCAGGAACATCCTGGCCCAGGGTCATGAAGCATGCGCCGTTATAACCTGGGGGCGGGTTGAAGCGCTGGAGCCAGCCTTTTTCATCTGTCCCCCTTATTGAAATGACCTGTGGATGGCTGGCTGGGAACATCTCGCTTTGATTACCCCCTTCATTCGCTGCAGCCGCAAAGAATAGAATCTGCTGCTTTCTGCTAACGAGCGAGTTTGATATGGCATTGCTCATAACACGGTCTCCCTCGACGGGGAGCTCCTCATCGAACCCGAATGACATGGATATTATGTCTACCTCACACTCTTGGGCTGCCTAGGTTATTGCCTTGGAGGTCGTTAGCGGGTGCTCAGCTGAGAGGAACGCGGATACTTGAGCATGAAATCATGACAACAGGAGAAAAAAAGGCTAAGAATGGTTACAGGGGAATTCCTTACCTCGCTAATGTTCTTAGTCGAATCTGCTAATCCTTCTGTGTCTCGTGCAACTCGAGCAACGTAGATGTCCGCTGCTGGTGCCACCTTCATAACTAGTGATAATATATGAGTACCATTCCCGTCCTCGTCTCGACGAGTCGTGGAGCCTTTCATAACATAGTCTTTCCACTTCTGGATGCGACGTTTGCGTTTTGGAGTTTTGAATATGATTGCTTCTGGGTCATATCCGGTATCGAGGACTGCGATTCGGATTCTCTTGGGGACGGGGGCTGTGGTGAACCCGACGATCAGATCTCTCGTGACCGGAGAATCTTGAACCTTGCGTAACCATTGCCCACTCATGGAACTGTCACCATCGGTCAATAAGCGCCCCATAAAAAAATGTTGGAGATCTGGACTTGACGAACCCCGTCTGGCAAGAATCGGATGCTTGCTGGGTACTTAGAAAAGCCACCGAGTTTCGAGGAACGTTTTCCTCTGGCCCATAATCGGCGATGCTAAGTTCTTCATCGTTCTGACGGTGTATATTTCCTGCTTTATCGATCCAGTTGAGCTTCTGGAGAAGGGTCTGTAGTGGGTAAACCACTTCCTTCTAAAGGATGGCGCGTCTCTCCTCTATAGTGACTACCCCCTCTCCTTGGACTGAAGAACTCTCCAAGCTCTCAAATAGCCTTGGGTTTGAACAGTTCTCGACGACTAACTTGTACGTTTGTCGTGCCTCTTCCTGAAGGCCAAGATCAGGCCACGGCTTCCGTCCCAATGCCTTCCTGATGTCGTGGAAGTCATAGCTAATGCGCTCCTCTGGCGTTCTGAAGTGACACCTTTTCTTTGACGCTGCGCTTCTTTGTCTCTTACCACGCCCAATCTCGTAGAGTATACTAGCCAATGCGAGAACGCGAGGATAGCGGTGGACCACGCATCCAGAGGCAAGATGCTCAGCAGAAACCAAAGAATCATCCTGTTGGAAAGCAAAGGCAAAATACGGACTTGCTTCAAGTACCGAGATGTTGCCATCTTGATTATCCTCGTCTTTGCGCTCCTGAAAGAATTGCACAGATTCAGTTGTCCATGGGGCGCACATCCAATCTGAATTATAGAATTGCCAGAATGATCTTGCCAGGATGTATGCGAGGAGCAGCTTCTTTTTGGCGGCAACATTGTGGTGGCTGAGCACATCGTCAAGTGATACTGTCCGTTCGTGTGCTATGTCGTCGTCGATACCTTCCAAATCGCGAAACTGCAACAATCTCTCGCCTTTGACTTTCAGACGTAGCTTGGCTGGACCGACTCTCTTTCGTACCAGCTCGCAGAACTGGTTGTTAGACTTTATTGTGCCCGCATATTGAGACTTGCTAGCCACCTTGACTGTCTTCTGCGTTGAAGCTTCGTTCAAGACAAACTGGACACCTTTTAATCCCGCTTGGGTCCTTGAAGCCGTTTTCGTGTTAGTGGAAATCCTCTGACGCCATGGGATCAAAGATACCTGGAAACATGGAATTGCAAATGTTGCCACTCAACCTCGTGATAAGAGTCTTCGGATGGAATTCTGGAAAGCGCAATGTCAAAGAGAACGTGGTCATCTCTGGTTTCAAAGTTCTCTTTCAGTCGTAGTTTTCCCTCATGCCGCCCAGAAAAGCCCGATCCAATACCAGAAACAGTACTACAGCAGCACTGTGTGTACTTCTTCATGATTTTGTAGAAAACTTCATAAACGTGCGCTGGGTAATCGTAAGAAGCTGGAAGAGCCTCCGGAGCTAAACATCTTCCAAGAGACAAAGCCTGCCATTCAAGCCGTTGAGTTTCCAGAATCAGCCGCACAGATCCAAGGGCCTCGGCCATTGGCCAAGACTAGCGAGCCAAAACAACCTTCCATGAGCGCGCCGATCAGCCAAGTCAATGATCACAATTTCCACAATTCAAGGCGATATCTTGAAGGCCGCGGCACCGTCGCAGATGTCGAGTCGAGTGTCTATGACCACAGCGAGGTTGACATATCCGTCAACTCCACCCATATCGGAGGGTATCAGAAGCTTCAGGTGCCCCTGTTGTTTCCAAGCACTTCCAGTCATGTTTCAGGAACGATCTAGGTGGAGGTATGAGCTCTAGTTTATTACCCTCTCAAATTAGGTGGAGACGCTAATATGGATGCCGCAGAAAACATCTTACCGAGGACCTGTGTCCATATACATGCCCGTTCAGTGACTGCTCTACCATGGATACCCTGTACATTACACGAAAGGCTTGGAAAGATCATATTGATAAAGACCATGGCTCATCCCAGCATTGGCAGTGTTTGGCTTGCAAGGGCGTCAAGACATCCGACATCTTCCTCGACGTTGAGACATTCACAAATCACATCAAGACAGACCACCAAGACACGATGGCCGAATCACAGATTCCAACTCTCCTCGACGTATGTTGTATCAGAGTGCCTCCGAACATACCGTCTTGCCCACTCTGTCTCTCAACACAAGAACAGGCAGACTGCACGAGTCCCGCAGCTATGCTTGACCATGTTGGCGACTGCATACACGAGTTTTCTCTGAGAGCCCTACCATGGGCTCAGTCGGTCGCCAAAGAGAATGTTGAGCGAATCTCATCCATCAAAGAGAGGGTTTCGGAATGGCTTGGTGGTATTGAATGGGACAATATTAACGAAAGGAGCCTTGCACTTAGATTTCTGAGTGTCGAGCCTCCCTCAACAGCTCTAGACGACGTATATGTGGTTGGCGAATATTTTGCCGAAATCTCAGAGAACTCCTCTCAGGTAGAGAGGGAGCCTCCGCCGTCAGACTCTGACCTGCCTGCACCCAGCTTTGGATCAGCGTCTAATACGCCTCGTGAGACTCAGGAGGACCCAGACCAACCTAGTGAATTCTCCGTCCTTGCGGCAATCAAGGAGTTCGAGGATGAACTAGAGCATGAGTCCGATGAGCCACAAGACCAGAATCAAGATGCAGCTGAGCAGGAACAAAGTCTCGATGCCAAGGCACTACATGGGGGATATACTCCGTCCTCTGCTTTATTGTTCGCTGCCAGGAGCGGCAGCTTCAAATACGCTAAAGAACTCATCGAGACTCGTAAAGCCGACGTCAACACATGCAATTCTGGTCATGAAACGCCTCTCTCGCTGGCTGCTGGATACGGATTCGGGAGTATTACAGAGCTTCTACTTAGAAATGGTGCCAATGTCGAGGTGAGGGATATGTTCGGGCGAACACCGCTTTCGTTGGCGGTTGGGTTCGGTGACCTGGCCATCACCGAAATGCTTCTTGCATACAATGCCAATGTTGATGCAAGGGACCATTTGGGTCATACGCCGTTATGGATAGCAGCGTTAAGCTCCGACCGCGATATTGCTGGACTACTACTGGACAAGGGCGCTGACATGAACATCAAGAACTACGAAGGCCAGTCGCTACTTCAGGTGGCTAAGAAGCATCCAGAGTTTAACAGGTTTCTTGCCGCGAAAGGAGGATACCCCGAGGCTATCAGTAGAAAGGGTTAATTCTCTCATCTTGGACAATACATTAGCATTACAATATCAAGTCTTATTCCCTGGCACGGGGAAGATGCATATGCCGAGCGGCATAATAGAATGTATGGGTAAGGCTGTCGGTGTTTATATCTGTCGCATAGACTTAGAACCTTTCATTTGTTTTCCTTTCTACATGGAGTTCAACCTTGGAAGGCTGACATGGAGTAGCTGGCCAACTGGGTTCATGTCTTCGCTGAGCAGTGCCTCGCGATCTTCTGGCTCGGTTATCCCATCGAGGGTCAGGCTTCAAGCATAAAAAAGGACATATTTATAATACATTATAGCATCACATCCCAATGCTAGCGAAGTGCCCGTCTACCTTGGACAAAAATAACAACACGATTAACATAATTATAATCATCCGTATGCCATGCCTGCTTTCTTTCAGGACTATCATACAATATTCTCCAGCCCTTAGAGGTCACTTGTGAGAGGGCTGCCGGCCACGGCAGCCAGTACATACGGGCTAAATTTGCTGTGAAGGTTGGCGGGCAAGGCAGACTCAGTAACATGGCTGCTCACTGGCAGATTGCATAGTGGCGCGACTCAGCCCCAGCCTCTCACCGTAATCGGGCACTTGCCCTCCCTTAAAGTAGTCAGGCTGTGATCTATAAGTAGCCCTTCTCCCCTCACCTGGAAATTCCTTCCCTGATTCCTTATTGTGGAAGCGTCACCAAGTTGTTTGTCTCAGAATGGAAGTTGCACTGGCTGTTCTGCCTGTCTTTAGCGTCTGTCTCGAATATTTCCAACTGTACAAGACAGCAAAAGCGACATCCTTCGACAGTCAGATCCTCCTGTTCAAATTCGACTGCGAACATGAGAACTTCATCATTTGGGGAGAAAAGCACGGCGTACTCAAACCTAGCGGGGACCAAGACCGGAATCCCGAGCTCGACTCTCCAGACAAGGCTGAGAAGATCTCCAAGGCCTTGGAGCTGATTCAGACTCTCCTGAGCGACGCGAAAGCTCTCCGTGATATATACGGCGTGACCACTACGACAAATTCCTCAGACGCCCCTCCTCAAGATGAACAAGACCAGTCATACCCCAGTAACTCGGGGTTGAAGCGGCTGAAGCGGCTCAGCAAGCGACTGGGGCTTGGGAAGCAGGGCCCAAGCGTGATTGAAAAGACCAGATGGGCAATCCATGACAAGAATAAATTCGAGCAGCTTATCGATCATATCCGGGACCTGGTGGAGAGGCTGTACAAGATTCTCCCGGTTGCTGACGAGGAGCGAAACCACGTCGCTATCAAAGATCTTAGAAGTCTTGCGGGGAACCTGGAGAGACTCAAGGTCTTTGAGGAGGCGAGCTTGAATGCATATCCTGTCTGGTCCGGAGCAGCCAGCGTCATGCTTGAAGCAGGATCGACTGAAATAGGACCTGACAATATCAGTCAGTGGATGGACAAGGTAGAAGAAGACTCGGACTCTGCGGATCAAGGCAGAGACAACGAACCCGCGGATCGCGAAGGTAAGTAGGGCTAGTTTCGTTCATGTCGTGCGATTGGCTTTGGAGAGTTACTTACCCTCGGTTCAGATGATACGCTTGGACTCGATGTCGAAAAATGGGGCAACTATCAATGTTACTTCGTCTTCACCTCTACGTGTTTCACCTTCGCACTCGGACTCTCTTGCGACATGGACAGAATTGAAGTTCAAAGCCATGGGCCATCGCATGTTTTCGACAATGACGGTACAAGAATCTGGGGCCTGGGCAGTCGCTTCAAGAAACTAATTGTTCCGGATTTGCCCTACATCGACTTTGAAAGAATCTCCAATGCTCCATACGAGGCCCGGGGGCACATAAATACACTTCTCAGGTCGCACTATCCCCTGGCCAAAGTCAAAATTTTCTGCCCTCCCTGCCGATGTGCGGTGAGAACCGCCCTCCTCGTCTGCAGTCAGCAATCATCAGAAGAGGTCGAGTACAAGGTCGGTATCGACGATCGTATGCCGACCAGCTGCTGTCCTGAAGCAAAGAAGCTTCAGCGCCTTCGAAACTTATTCAAGACGCTTCGTGAGCTAGACGAAGGAACAATCGAAAATGAGGTTGTGCCTATTCAGAAAGACTTGCTCAAGCACCTGGATATGCCTTCACTCGAGCATCGGATTTACAAGCTCGAGACCGAACTGTATGACAATGAACAGTACAAGCCTCCCCTACAACAAGTAGCAGAACTTCTGAGCGAAACTCGCAACGCAGATGGCACCATTCCGATATATCTGGGCGAAGCCAGTAGATGCGCTTGGATCATCCAAAAGGCACCCTTTCCCTGGTCACCCAGAGTTCCCAAGGAGAACGAAATTTTTAAATTCGACAGAGATTACGCCAAGGTGAACTTTACCTCCACGTATCTAGGGACATTCACCTCTTCAAGTCAGCTCACTCCTGTCATCGTTCCCACTCCTCGGCCACACATCAGGAAAAGGGGCCCTCAGAGCGTGGTAAGCAGCAACGGGGCTATAAACCCACAGCCCACTCAGCAGGGCAACCAGTTTGGCTCGTCGCCGGATGCTGATGGTCCAAACCACCTGAATCTCACAAAGGGAGAGCAAGAGCTGGAGGAGTCTAGTGAAGGAGCCGGATCAGTACGTATGGACAACCTGGACGAACGCAACAGGGTCAGGGATGAATCTGAGAGGGCAGCCAAGCGCTTTCGGCTATCTTAGAGGGCGTTTGTGTGTGTCCCCTGCTTGAGAAAAGGATCAATGTGACGGCTCAAGGTTCCAGGTGTTTCAGGTCACTATTTCGAGTTTTTTTTTTGTGTATGGCAATTACCTTCCCTTGAGTACTCCAAATTTAACGTTCATGGGAATCCAAACCTGATTTTAATACTAGATACACGAGATAACTCCGATTACTGAAGGGATTTTATATGGTTTCCTCTTCTCGTCGCCTTTCCAGACTCTGCCAAGTCACCCCTCCCCCCCTAGCCCTCCGTTTTGTTGTTGTCGGTTTTATTGTTCCCCCTACCCCCGATCTGCCTCAATCGGCTCTCTTCCCTCCGATTGCGACAAGGCCTTTCTGTTTCGCCGACAAGTTCCCAAGGCACGTGTACTAAGCCTGTTCCACAATGATCGGCCCAGGTGTAGATGACTTCTCCTTGTCTTGTGTCTTTTCCTCCGTGGAATTGCTGTCTTCTCCATGATCCAATTTCTTGGATCGTTTGAAAAGCCTGCCAAACTTAGAGCAGCCTGTCGCAAGAAGCCTATACGAGATGACAAAAGGTGGTGCCACAAAGTGAACAACCTTTGCAAACCACTCATCAGGGAAAATGCGAATGACAACACCCCATGGTAGACTGAATGCTGCGACGAGGATTGAAATAGCCCACTGAGGACCGTCGAGACCATCAGGATCGATATCGAAGACTCGGTTACCCACGAAGACAATGGCAACTTGTAGACCGATCATGATGAGGTTGATAACAATGAAAAACCAATTTCGGTGGACTCCCACGAAGATATTGAACTTGTTGTCGAGTCGACGGCAGTTAAGCTCGTTGAAAATTTGCATCCAAACGAACATGTTGAAGATAATGGTATCAAGCTGAAGCTTCTCACTTTCAATGCTGGTGTCGTAGTTGAGAATGGCGCCGCCGGCGAAATAAAAGACGATGACAACAACGAGCTGGAAAATAGATTGACCAATGATCATCTTCCACATCTTCGGTTGTTAATATTTTAATACATAAGGTGGGGTTGATGATGGACTTACGTTCATGGTGATGAGCGGTGCAGACTTGGGTTGAGGAGGTCTATCGAGGATGGCATCTGTTGGGGGATCTGTGGCCAGGGCGAGGGCAGCCATTGTATCCATAATCAAGTTGATCTGTTGAAAAGTCAATATTTAAACCTGGGTGCGATGAACTTGATTGTTGACTTACCCATAGCAGCTGCACGGCTTTGAGAACTGGCTCGTAGTCATCATTGTACATGGAAGTAACAAACGACAGGATGACCGCAGTGATATTGACAGTGATTTGAAACTATTAATATGTCAGCTATGTATATGGATGGCTTCTCAGATGATAGTAAAATACCTGCAAAAACTTTTGCACAGCATCATTAACAGCCCGGCCCCATTTTAGGGCAGTGATGATCGAGGCAAAGTTATCATCCATAAGGATAATCTCAGAAGCCTCTTTCGCTACTTCGGTACCTGAAACATCGTGTGGTCAGCCAGCTTCCGTGCGAATAGAGTCGACTTAACATACCTGAAATACCCATAGAGAAGCCAATATCAGCAGCCTTGAGAGCTGGTGCATCATTAGTGCCATCGCCCGTCACAGCAACGGTCTCTCCCAAGGCCTTGAGACGTGTAACCAAGACACGTTTGTCATCGGGTGATGAGCGGGCAAGAACCTGTAGTCGGGGGATGATCTTGTCGAGTTCCTCCTCGGATAGTTTGCGGAATTCAGGACCTTCCATGATGATGCCGCCCTCAGTAAAGATGCCGCATTCCGTGGCGATAGCTCTGGCAGTGACCAAGTTATCTCCTGTAACCATCCGAGTCACAACACCAGCACGCTTGGCATCTTGCACAGCCTGAGGAACGCCAGGGCGGACCGGATCCTGGATACCAACGACACCAAGAAGAGTCAAGTCGCTCAGGTTTTCGAGATCAGGTACCTCTTCAGAGTCCTTATACGCCATTCCAATGGTACGGAGAGACTTGCTCGCGAACGCAAGGATGGCATCCTCGGCGGATTTGCGGTCCAGGGGTTCAACGTCGTTGGTGATTGGGTTTACCTGCTGTGTACAAACCCCGACGATGATCTCGGAAGCTCCCTTGATGAGTAACCTGTAACCGGATGGAATCTTGATGACTGCTGTCATGTACTTCTTGACAGAGTCGAAGGGCTCGATGACGACGATTTGTTCGTTTGCCCTGGTTTCCGAAACGGATTGCATGCCAAGATGATCCTTGGCAAGTTGTAGTAGCGCAGTCTCCGTCTTGGAGCCGATGAATGTGGTCTCTCCTTCATGTGTTCCTTCAAAAGCCGTCGAGTTGATGGCTACTGACTGAGTGATGAGCTTTCTGGCGTCCTGGGACAAGCTCGAGGCCCACGAGGAAGTATCATCGGTGAAGCTGGAATCACCAAAGCGGCCGGCCGTGACGGTCATTTTGTTCGTAGTCTGAAAGAAAATTAGCAAGGTTTATTCCTCTTGTCCAAGGTGACTTACCAGAGTTCCTGTCTTGTCTGAACAGATGCAAGTAGCATTGCCCATAGTCTCGCATGCCCTAAGTACTCTGACGAGATTGTTCTCCTTCAAAAGCCGTGTCGTAGCAAAAGCTAGCGCAAGGGTGACAGCAAGAGGTAGACCTTCAGGCACAGCCACAGCAATGATAGCAATGGCCACGACCAAAAGGTCAACAAAGGTCGACGCTTTCTCCTCAGCCGGCCTGTCATCCCCAGGGAGATGTGCACAGAAGCGGAAAAGGAGAATGAAGAACATGAGAATTGAAGCACCACCACCAAGCTTAGCAATAGCCACTGCTAATCCTTCTAACTTCTTTTGTAGGGGCGTCGACTCGATATCCGTTCGAACTGACATCATGATTTTGCCAAAGCTGCTGTTGGTTCCGACCGAAGTACAGAGGAAGGTCCCCATGCCTACAACAAATTAGTAACAAACACTTCATGGTCCCTAATGTACGCGTGTGTCTTACCTTCGAGAACCCTTGACCCGGAAATGATGAATGGGTCAGGATCTTTGCTGCTGTTCCAATCTGGTGCAAAGACTTTTGCGCCGGGCGTCTTTTTCAAGGCATCTGACTCGCCGGTCGCAGTTGATTCATCGCATTTGACATTATGCCCATCGATAAAGATGCCATCAACAGGAATCAAGTCACCCGGCTCAAGGTAAAGAACATCCCCGACGACCACATCGACAACGTTGACAAGCATTGACTTGCCGGACCGAAGCACCTTGACTTCTCTGTCATCCTTCTTGGTGTTTAGCTTGACAAAAGCCTTTTCTTTTTGCCAGTCATTGTGCGAGGCGACCACCACGACAATGACAACAGCGGACAGAATAGCAACACCTTCAACCCAATCAACAGGTGTAGGGTCGCCAGGCTTGTGTGCTACACCAAAGGTCTCGTAGAGACCGAGTGCAAGGGATATGACGCCAGCCACCAACAACATGATCAAGACTGCTTCTTGAAGAGTGATCCATGCCAATCTCCAGATTGACTTTGGCTTTTTCGCTGGAAGCTGGTTGCGACCATACGTGCGAACTCTTTCAGTGGATGGGTGGTGGCCGTGCGAGGAAGTATGTGGTTCGAGCTCGTCCACGCTGAGACCAGCTTTGAGATCTACACGGAGACTGCGAGCGAGGCCCTCGAGGCCACCAAAGGTCTTGAGGACATCGAGTGATTTGGGGTCGAGTAATTGGCCGAGTTGATCGGGGGTATGGGGAAATGGTCTGTTGGGGTCTTCGAGGTCGACACCTTTTGCCTGGCCCGGGTCGTAATGCTGCGGTACATCTGACAGGTAGCTGCTAGGCGCAAGGGTTGTCCCGTCAGTGAAAGAGACGGTGTCTGCGTTGCTTGTCGACCGCTGGCGTGGGTCCGACAGTGCCTTTGGATCAAGCAGATTGCTCGACATGTTGCAAAAGTATAATAGGCCTTCAGGCCTTATCTGAGGTCATGGATAAAGAGAATTGTTATGAAGGGAGCCAAGCTCAAGAACCAGTGAGCTACGGTGGAGGAGGCATCTTGATCAACACGTGGGGGGCTGACATTATGTACTCTATGTCTACCTGCCAGTCTCTTCAATCCAAGATCGGGGTAAAATCTGCATCGCGACCACGTTCGAAAGCTTAGCTTAGCTCAAGTCTCAGCAGGGGGGAGCTGTTAGTTGTCGAGATCAACAAAAAGGGGGGGCCACGGGATCTCTTCTTCCCAACCAATGACTGAACTTGGATGGATCTGATAAGCGCCACGTTGGCGGTTGGTTTTGCCGAAGCTGGGGAAAATCTGGGTTACATAATCGGACACGGAAATCCGTCATTTCTGAATCAAGGGAAGATCAGCGCCGACGGCACGGACCAGATGCATCCATGTTATTGACACATCAAATGAAAGGAGCAAGTTTGATATTGGTAATCGGTGACGGAAATGAAGAGCTTGGACCATATCTTGTTTGTGTTGCATGCACTGCCTCTGCTCGATGATGTGACGCCGTTACCGAGGACTGACTACACCCACACATCACCTCGCCTAGATCAAAAGGGCCTTTTTGTTGACGTGAATCTACGTCAAGGCAAAGGGTCAGATGCAAATTGAGATGTGAGAGCAGATTGACAAGGGCTACTAAACAAGGCTCCCCACGCTTTTCTTCCCCATCTCTCGGCCTAAGATTGACTTGTCACATACAAGGTTTTCGAGACAATACCCTACACAAAGACGCCTCGTATTATTTACACTTGCCTGTCCTCTACTTCTGCTACCTGATATGAACCAATCCATTCCTCAAAATGCTTACTCCTCTGCTACGAGCTCAATCGTCTATTGTTCATGCCGAGACTTACAAAAAGGTCAAACGTTTTCCCATGTTATGTTCAACAGCCTCGACTTCTTAACAAGAGGTTGAGGAGTACTGTGTTGTTTATACTGTAGAAAACGGGAGGCCCGTGGGAGCCGAGTGCCATGCACCCACCATGATAATCTCTCGGCTGTACCCGTCATTTGATGACGATAAAATATTTGTTGCATCCTTTTTTTTGCACGAATCCAATCTCAAAATGTCCATCCATCCATCATCTTAATCGAGCGCCATCCCGTCGGTGCCGGTCCACAACTCCACACTCAAGCTGTCCCAGCCGACGCCACTCCCTTCATACCCTGGCTCCCTCCTGCGCGCTAAGACATTATGCGGTGTGTCATCGGACTTCCGTATCTCCGATAAATGTGCCTCTCTAGTCAAATATCTCCATCCTTTTCGTTTCCGTCTTTCCGATTACCTCAACTTTCTTTATGCGGGGCGAATGCAATGCAATGCCTCCCCGGCGCGCCTGCGATGTCTGCTACAAGCGAAAGGTAAATAATTTAATCACACGGGATGTTTCATCGTCCAAGTGATAATGGCAGGGAGAGATTTTTCGAATAACGTCGACTTTTTAGATTCAATGTATCATCAAAACTCAGGGCGATCCCTGCGACTGGTGCGAGAGTCAGGACGTGGCCTGTACCTTTGACAGAATCATTCAAAAAGACCCAAATAAGAGGTAAGTAAACTTTCTTCGAATGACTTGACTTTATTGTCCAGATAGCACAGTTTGGGAGCCTGACACAAATACCTTAGAACCGCATCCGATCTTGTTCAAGAATTGTCCCGACGAGTAGAAACCCTCGAAGAAGCCCTCCAGGCTGCACTATGTACGAATAGGCCCGTTGGAGGCGTTTCTTCGCCTTGGCCAGAAAGGCCATTTCCCGAGAGGCCATTTGCCGAACCATCCACCAACCGCCTGAGAGCATCTCCCGTTGTTACGATCCTCGGCCAACCGTCCCCCATAAGCCCTTCCAACCTTGCTGGGAATACCACCACACTGGCCCAGGCAACTCTGCCTAAGCCTACTTCCAAATTGTCGCGATGTCAAATCGGTAACAATTGGTACTTCAAAGGGATAGGCATTTTGTCTGAGCGTGGTCGGCAGTGGATCTCAGATGGTGCAGGAGAGCGTGTGTTTCTTGACAAGTTTGACTTATTCTCCAACCCGTTGGGGACTGCACCACCACCGCTTGACTCAATCACATTTCCCGTGCTACCAAGAATACTACCCTCAAAGGTTACCTGCAGGCATCTCGCTGAGGTCTTCTTCAAATCCAAGACCTCCATCGTCTTTGCTATCCTGGAGAGAAGCCTCTTTGAAGGAACAATTGCTAGAGCGTTCGGTGATGAAGGGGCTGCTGATCTGGGACGCCGGACGTCAGCTGAGGCCTGTCTCTGGGCTATGATTGCACTCGTTGCACGGACTACAGACGCCCGGCAATTAGGTCTCGCTGTCGAACCAAATGATTGCGTTCATGAGGCTAACCGCTTGTTAACCATGATCAATGGCAATACGAACTTGGACAGCTTGCAGGGCACCCTTCTTCTGGTAAGGAAACATATTGTCACTGAGGGTCACAGCTGACTTTCTACATAGTGGGCATGTCAAAAGATGAGAGGGCAATGCCGAGAGGCTTCCGTCACCTTCAGAAGCGCATGTCGCATGGTATGTGACCTTGGCGGCAATTTCCCGCTATCACGACTGGCTATCCTTCCGCAACATATTCCCACATTCGACGACCAAGCAAAGCTACACATTCGAAGGTTATTCTGGATGTGCTACTGCTACGACAAGGATATCTCGTTGCGTACCGACGAGCCGCCACTACTTACTTCGGATCACTGCGATGTGACCGAGTCTGAGGAATTTAGAAACCAGTCACGGGATACGAACCTCGCAAAGATTAAAGAAAACGCGATTCGACTACTCTGCTCACCCCGGGCTTTTAAATATACCGAGAGTGAGCTTCTTGCGCACGTTCGACAAGTTGACGACGAGCTTGAGGAATGGCGATTATCAGTTGAACCACCCTATCGTCCTAGACTATCCATCCTATCAGATTCGTCCTTCTCATTGCCCGCGGCCATGAGTCTAGAGAACCGCACATATTTCATCAACCTGCAGCTCGACTATCTTTTCACCATCATCAACATCCACACGTTGGTCCGAAAGTGTGGAGACCTGGAAGAGAATCTTCCCGATGACCTACACAGCGTCGTACACTCGAGCGCCGATCTATCGATAGAGGCCAGCCGCTCCATTTTCCGCATCTTGGACACTGTCGTCGACTTTTGGAAAGAGGATTCAGCATGGGTCGTGTCCCACTATGCGCCTATGGCTGCCATGCCACTCTTTATGAATATTCTCATACACCCTCTTGGCCATACGGCGGATAGCGATTTGCACATATTGTCATCGATAAGCAGCATCACGCGCAAGATTCCAGCAGAGACGCTTTCGATAGAGGAGATTGAGCATATCCGAGAGATAAGTGAGTTCGTGATGGAGCTCGTTCGACTTAGTCATAGTGCAGCCTGGAAAGTCAAAAGGGGGGAGAGGAAGCATGACCTTGATATTATCCATGAATAAAAAGTGTGACAGACCTCTTCGTTAGCATTTTGATATGATGCTATTATGTATTGGAAATGTGTTCTTTGTTATAGTTGAAGCCCGACCCGAGATGGGATAACTGAGCCAAAAGATCGAATAGGAAATGAGACGATCACAGAAGGTTGCTAAGGGATAAACCGGTCGTGCTGGGTTTATGTTTTGTTTGAGGAACGGCACACACCCAATCACAGCCAGGAATACGCATTTTCATATTCGGGGAGGAACGTAACACAATAGAAAACAATAAGAACAATTGATTAATTAACAACAACAAAGATCGCCGCGAACAAAGAGCCCCAAAGCCTCATCCCTCCCGTCAATGATGTGAAGATAATGATGAAACCTCTGAGCATTAGTGGACAGGCTACTGAGTGGGCCGGCTGATAGGAGTGCTTTTGACGCTGACGAAGTGTATTCTTGGTAATAAAACGTTGTTCGCCAGCTTTATATCAGGAACGAGATGGCCAAATTTGGAATCCTCTCTATCTGCCTATGATGAAATAAAAAGACATTGAAGAAAAGATACGGCATAGAAAATAACCCTTCCATCCTTCTAAGCCAAAGCAACCTTGGCACCTCCAGGCACCAGCTCAGTAAAGACTCGCTTAGGATCATACTTATCCCTGATAGCCTTGAGCTTCCGCAAGTTTCTCGCCCCATAGGCCGGATAGGTCTCAGGAATCTGAGACTTCTGAATATCACTGAGGTACATGAATGGAAGTGGTCCAAGGCCCGCTGCGGAGAGCTTCTCCCTGATCTTGGCGTTCGCTTCGGCGTGGACCCCAAGCACACGCTCATCATCCTCAGGGTTCGACCAAAGAGGGCTCTCAACGTACCAGATCGCCGGGCTGTCGTCTTTTCCCAGACCCATTGCGTTGTTAGGTGCAGCAGTAACGATGGGTGTGATTGGAAGCATGCTGAAAGCAGTTGAGAAACCTTCGACGTCGGCCAAAGACGCGATGGTCTCATAGTATGTGTCGAAAGCGATTCTCGCAGCTGTAGCGTTGGCGGCACTTGTCAACCAGTGAAAGATGGCTCGCGTGCCAAGAGGAGGGGCATAGTTGAACTCGTTTGACCATTGACCCATAGTCGTGCGTGTGATGTTTCCTCTCGTGATGGGTAGGACTGGTGCGGTAAAATTCTCCAGTCCAAGAGGTACATCACCCTCGCCGCTGTACCAAAGGTATCCATCAAACGAAATGTCGGGACTGCGGGATGGCACCCAGCGGGTTTGGCCCTCGAAGGAAGCCTTGGGGTATTGTGCGCCGTGAAGCGCAAACTGCTCCACGCTCTTGATGTACTGCTCTGAAACACCTGGTCCCCAAGAGACTGTTCCGATAAGGGCCGAAGAGATTGGGATGGTGTTTAGAGTGGCTTCTGTGACAATACAGTAGTTGTTTCCGCCTCCAACCAGCGCCCAGAATAGATCCGGATGTTCATCAGCACTGGCCGTGACCAGTCTTCCATCAGCAAGAACGCACTGAATCATGGTAAGGCGTTGTTAGCTAGATGTATCTCCCATGCGCGCTGTTGTGCGATATAACTTACGTCAAGAGATGCAGCAATGTTAGACATTCCATACTCATAGGCCATGAAGCCGAAAGGCCCTCCTCCCAGGATTGCACCAACGACTCCACCATCACCAGAACGGATACCGTTGGCGGTGACACCGAATTCATCCAGGTAGCCATAAAGTGGAGGCCATGTCACACCAGCTCCGATTTTGACGGTCTGGCGATCATCCGAGATAGCCATGCTGCTAAGATTCGTCATAGCCATCATGATACCCTCCGGTCCGATGTTGGCAGCGTTGTCAATGGGCATAGCACCTCCACAGCGAATAGAAAATTGTACTTGGTGTTCCTGAAAAGTGCGAAGCGCGAACTGCACATCTTCGGTGCACTGCGGAGCAAAGATGCAAGATGGCCCTAGGTACGTTGTAGAAGTCCAGGAGTCTGCGCACATTCTGTCAGCGACATTGATACAGGCTTAAGACATGCTAATCTTACATTCATTCTCAAACTTGTATCGGTCTGAGCCAGGGAAAAAGGTCCTGTCGGGATATTTGGAAGATAGTGCCGTACAACTGTCGTCGACGGCAGCAGATGACACAACCGACAGAAAGGCGCCGAGCCCGAGGACAGAGGCCTTGAGAGACATTTCGATGGTTGATGAGCGAAGGCACAACGATTTCTCAAAGTGTAGCTTCTGCATGCACTGGAGAAACATTTCTTGGGGCAGATACCTTCACATTTATATATTTGCCAAGTCCAGGAGATCGTATGATAGATTCACTAGCCTATTGGCAGGTCCATCCTCGGGCCCTTTGGTTGCAACCCCGCGGGGCCGGCTGGGGAATACATAGAGCATAACGGCAGTTAAAATTACTTGCCTTGGCGCGTCGACTGCGAGTGTACAAGCCCCTTGCATATGACAGGGGACCAGGGGCCGCGGAGTTTGACGGAGTTAGGCACAAACGACGCAGCTATGCTTGGAGTCTACGGTCGAAGGAGGAGGTGCGCCGCTGTTGGATGGCTGCTTTACAGTTTGTCTTGTTCGATTCAAGATTACGCACGACTTTGACGACGCTGCCAAGCCATCACTTATGGAGGATGTGACTCCAAAGCGACACAATCCCATCTAATCTTAAGCATATGCCATCTGGGGAAGTGACAAAAGTCCGAAGCTAGCCTACCGTTATGGATCTCTGTTTATGCATAAGTTACGTTTTAAGCTTAAAACAGGCCACTGTGACGTGCCCATCTGCGTTTAGTTCCTGCTGGAACCGAGACCGAAACCGTTACCGAGATCCAAATTAGACCGATCTGGCAGTTGGGAAAAGATCGACGGCAACCCTTGCAGACGCGCAATATCATTGCTCAATTATAGTAATTTCCCCGCGTACTGCCTGTCGAACCTTTGAGCCACTACGTAATGGACCCCCCGCACTGTTTCGATGCCAGATCACGGTGGCTGTGAGAGTTTGGTAAAGATCTATGGATCTCCTATGACCAATGTATTGCATTGACCGGCATGAACCACTGGGAACTACCCTTGACACATGTCAGTCTTCATCTTCTGTTAAAGACACTGACTGGCTCACTACAAAAAGAGACAACCCTGTTGTCCAAAAAGTGCTTTCTCTTCACTCCCTTGATGCTAATTATGCCTCTACCTCTCGTATTTCGGAGTTGAATGTTCGTCACATCCAGCATATAGGTAAATTAGTAGGAAGTGAGCAGGCTTACAATGGAAGTGTGTCTCAGAATCTTCGTACAGTGGTTGTAAGCGGCGGCCTTCAATTATCACTGCGTATATTAGCCAAGCGCCTCCTTAATTATAGGTGGCTAAGCTAACCCCCTGAGACTACTTAGGTTCAACAATGAGGGTGCAGGACCGCTGAGCCACGGTTTCGACTTTGACCCCGTTTCCCTCAGATCTCAACGCTACGGAACTTTTTTAAACAACCCCTGCTCGTGGCACTACCAATCAGGGCCCAAGTAGACTAGGTCCCATCATGATGTCTCTCTCATCAACGTGGAACAGGTAACATTATTCACTTGCTTTAATTCTTTTGCGTAACTGCTGAGTCTGCCATTTGCTGAGTTTTGAAACAGAGAAACAATATGCTCCATTCCCTTCGCTCTCGGACCCGGTATCGGTTCTGTCTACCCAGGTTGGATTTGTAACGTCACCTTTACCATCGAATAGCTACTGTAGATCTTTCACTTCGGATTTCAGCAGGGCAAAGGAGGGTCCATGATTTTGTTCAAGTAAAAAGGCATTCTTGCGAAGAGTCTAAGCACAGAATACTCTCGGAGAATACACTGGCTCCATCTTTGTTCTCGTTCTAATGAAGGTATCCATATTCCTGCGATATATTGCCATTTCGGCCTTGGCTATCTCGCCAAGCAATGCCGCCGCCGAGGCCTACAAGACATGCCGCAAACTTCCAAAAGACCCCGATTGGCCAAGTCCCGAAATATGGGAGGCAGCACTACCAGGTGTAATCCCGATACAACAAAATTCTATGACTGGTCCTCTCCCGCATTATCGATTCCGCGCACACTCCATTGAAGATGTGCAAGTTTCTGTACGCTTTGCTACGGAACAGAACGTCCAACTCTCTGTTATCACAACAGGTCATGACCAACTTGGTCGAAGCGACGCAGGGTCAGGTCTCCTACTTGATCTGTCTTTTCTGAGAGGCGTCAAGGTTCATGAATCTTTCACTTCAACTGAGAGCGGTACAGACAGGCTCGGTCATACAGAGGAGCCCAATGTCATCACTCCTGTTCCGGGTGTTCAAGCTGCTGTTACGTTTGGGCCGGCGGCAGCTGGACTGTATCTCAACTACGCACTTCACCCCTCTGGCTTGTTCAGCATGAGTGGAGCTTCAGGTAAGATCAAGGGAAAGACGTGATATGCACAAACGTACCCTGCCTTGGTTTCAGTAGAGTCAGCGGCTAACTTGGTGTAGCCACCGTGGCCGTAGCTGGAGGATGGGGACAGAATGGCGGCTACGGGCCACTGACCTCCCAGTACGGGCTTGGGGTTGACCAATGGCTTGAAGCCAAGGTAGTGACATCTGACGGGCAGCTTCGCATCGTCAACGAAAAAACAAACAATAATCTCTTCTGGGCTATTCGTGGTGGCGGCGGCAGTACGTTCGGTGTCGTTGTCGAAGCCACTTGGAAAGTTTATCCTTCAGTTCCTATGACCGGGTTCCACTGGTGGATGAACTCAACCCTTACAGGTCCAAACTCGACTGACTATGAGGTTGGCCGGACACCAGTGAGCGAAGCCATGGAGTATCTCTTGTCCGAGTTACCAGGCCTTCAAGAGAAGGGCATCACGGCATACATTTACGCCTCGCCGAGCAGCGTTCGATGTTACGCCATTCATACAGCAGATCGTTCTGGCATAGCGAACGCCAACACTTTATGGGGTCCAGTCTTGTCAAAAATGCAGTCAATCCCCGGTATGAAGCCCTTCCAGTCTCGGCCTTACGACTTTGTCGATTACAAAGACTTCTTCGACACAACTTACGGCCCGCTTCCGAGCCCAGGAGATGACCCCGCTCCGCCATACAATCGAGGTATCGTCACCTTTGACAGTCGATTACTCGGCGCCAAGCACTTCCGCAGTCCCAATATAACTTTTGCGTTGCGTGAAACGAAAGGCAACTATGGTATTCTTGTTTGTTCGCCCGGTGGGAGATTCGGGGATGGATCTGAGACTTCAAACAACCCGGGATGGCGGAAAGCTGTCGCCCTTGTGGTTGGCTACAAGACCAATACAACCAACGTAGACGGGCTGCGGCGTCTTGCTCCTGATATGGGTACATATATCAATGAGGTTTGTTTGGCTTCCCATAGCAATATTCTTTGCCAAGCCCATAGAATGCTAACATGCCACAGGCGAGCACAGAACAGGAACACTGGACTTTAGCATTCTGGGGCACGAATTACACTCGCCTTTCCAAGATAAAATCCGAGATCGACCCAAACATGACGTTCTGGACAAGTCCCGGAATCAATGCCGACCACATGGAAGTCGTCAATGGACGTGCTTGTCTTGTCGAACCCCCTCCCGACGAGCCCTCTCTAATCCCTCCACCAACCGACAGACATGTTGTCGCGGATCTGGCCAAAGATGGTCACTTTCTTTTTGGAGATAGGGAACTTGTAGGCACCACGTATCCTGCTCCTGGAACATGGGAGGGTTTACAGCCCCCGGAACAGCAGTGAGCCTGGTTTTGACCCGGTGCCATACCATGCTGTGCTTCACATGACTAGATACAACTAGGAAGCTCAGGGTATTCTCAGCGATGATGAAATCTTTTCAACGGGTTTCACTGGGCGTCACTAAGCATTATAGGCATATAGCAAGTCAATATAACAAGCTACGAGTTCATTATACTCCGACATCCAAAGTAACCAGACCATTGATAAACCAAAGAAAGAAAGAGAGCTTTGAGAGTAGAAGAGTTGTCAAACGTGATTAATTCGTCTTCTTAAACCAAATTAACCCACCGAACTTCATGCTTTGAAGGACGTTTATGATGAGCATCTACAAAAGAACCACGGTACTCCTCAAGAGCATCATTTGTGATATCAGTCCCCGGATACTTCCAAAGAGCAGCCTGACTCACAACACGAAAACTCCCATCTTCTTTCTGTCTAAGTACGAAAGGCGTTGAAAGACCAGGAAAAACACAAACTGCATCTCCTACAGCAGCCGAAACATCTTTTCTAGCTAGGTCCCCTGTAATACCATCATGTAAGACAAAAAGGCCGTGCCCAAGCATGGAAGTCTGCAAGTCCCGGTCTCTTGCTAGCCCGTCCGCCCCTTCTAGCTGCTTTTGAGAGTTGAAGTAGTGGCTGTATTGTTCAATAGGCTGGCCCTGGACCATGCATGAGTAGGCCATCAAGAAACTTTGCTCAATGGTGGGGTCTTTTTCGAGCCTCTGGACAGTAAAGATGTCCGCAAGCTGATATCTGAACCACTGCCTCATGATATCTAATCTTGTGGCCTGTCTGATTGATGCAGCAGGTTGAATAATTTCTCTGTCGCAATCTAGAAATACAGAGGGCGCAATTGTTCTAGTTGTCGGGTCTGGTTGTATTGGACCAAAGACAGAAACACATCTCCCGAGCAGAATAGCAGGCATTGTGAGAATCTTTCTATCTGCAGACAATGAAATGCAGGCTCCTGTTCTTTGACTGTTGTTGATCTTTGCGTTGAGAGTTTGTCTGAGATCTGGTGTCCAAGAAGGCACACCCTCAAGTCCGCCCACACCGCCAAGGTTCAAAACCCGAGGGTCTTTCGTCTCGGCAAGGATAAAGGCCGTGAACCTATGATATAAATCCTCAAAAGGTTTCGTATAGTCAGGGAATAGTGCCTCGGGTAACGGATTGCAGTCGAGGAGTCCAAGAAGTGCGTAAATGTGATCGTGAGGAACTGTCGCTTTCAACTCGGTAGATTCACCAATCAACTGGAGAATATCAAGCGCGCATTGCCTCTCATTTTCTTCTTGGCTCGTTTCTTTCCGATGGACCCTCGTGTTTAGGATCTTCCGGTAGATTCCCTCAACAGCCTTAAATCGGACAGGGCTTCGGGCCAAGAATGTGATGAGTAGTTGTCCATCGTTCGATGGGTCTAGCAACCTAACCCAAATCCTAAAGAAAATGTCGTAGCCGAAAATATGTGGTCCGTATAGGAGTATTGGTGGTTTCTGGGAGAGGACTGCTTCTTGAAGAATCCAGACACGTCGAAACCAAGGTCGTTGGCCAATGTCGATCAGTGTTTGCCGCAGACGTTGGACTTTTTCTGCAGCTTCGGTACTTGTATAAGCGCTTTCCCTAAGAGCGCTTATTTGCTCGTCTGCAAGGTTGCCGTCACTGGAAGAGTCGGCATCACCCTCAAATTGCTTGAGCTTCTCTGCCAACTCGCGGACAGTATCTTGCTCAACCTCATCCGCAGGACCAAGCCAAGCTAAAACATGTTCGCATTTGCCATAGATTTCAGACATGCGTGGAACCTGAGTAGCCTTTTCACCGTGATTGGTCTGGTCAATGCAGATGGCATCGATCCAGATGAATGAGCCATTTGTGTCACCCAAGAACTGCCGGCGGTATTCACGTAGTGCATCGTACAGGTTCCTCGTAACCTCGAATGGACACCCGTTAACTTCGATCAACGCCGGGTCCTCTCGTGCACCCCAAACATAGGATAACGCCCAGAATGCGGGCTTGCTGTCTAGTCTGACGTGACTGAGCTCGCAAGAGATGAGGTCTGAGTCACCAGGTATGACGGACAAGAGTCGAATCTCATCATTCAATAGGGGCTCATAGCGAAAATCATCTTTTTCGTTTGATGAAGTCATCGTATTAGGTGAAGGATGAGAGTTGACATGGTTGTCAGCTTTGGAAGGATTGTTGCGCAAAGTGAGGGCCTGAATCGAACCCAGATCACGTGATCCTACTGTGTCCCCAAGCACACGTTCAAGTTTAGCAGTTATACGATCAACTTGGCCGCGTATAACTGTGTCTCTATTGATTGGAATTGGGCTGCGATCTTAGGATAAAATTCCGTTGTGACTCTTTGCTATGGGTTGTCTGACGACAAACTTAGCCTACAACACTAATCGCAGCACAACCACAGAGATGTGTCCGAGATAAAGGGCCGAGTAAGTGCAGATTTATTCTCCGGTAAATGAATCAATGGCTTGCGCGAGAGGACCGCGTGAGATATGAAGCAGTACAGAGCCGCGGGTAAAAGAGAGAAGTGACCATATTACACATCCAGATACACGTAACCTTACAATAGATCCAGTTCCGCACAAGTACAAGGAGAATTTACAATTTGGCCGATTGGCGACAATCGAGTGTTGTTTTACGCGGGTTGCGGCAGCTTGCACATGACAACAGGTTTGCTGTTACGGATGGCATGATCGCCGAAGGGTGACATATCTTGTCGCACCTACCTACCTTTTGACCAACCCGAGATACCTTTGACCCATGTCACCGACTCTCAGAGGCGATCCAATATCCCGCTAATCGATTAGAATAAATTTCTGGGCCTTTTCCGTCCTTTCTTCCGCCCATTTCCTTTCACATAGATGCCGAAGCAAGCAGTGTCTTCTGAACTTCTCAGCACACAATTATCGGACACAGTTGACGGCCTGATAGAGGCTGTCTTCCTCATGAAGGCTTCTTCCCTACTCCTAGCAGCCCTCGCAACGACTGCGAAGGCCAGCTCCTTCGTCCTAGGAGACTTCCTATTCTTAAACCCCGTCACATCCCACCTCCACGTACACCCCCGAGTCTGGGTCAACCTTGGAGATGGCGTCACGCCCGACACCAACATTCTAGCAATCGGCCAAGTAACCAACAACACCGGGGACGGTCTTCTCTGTGTGGGTCAAGACTGTCCTCTTGGGTTCACTTATGGGAAATGCACGGGATGGTTGAAGAGTGCAGATGGAGAGTCGGCACTCATTCACGCGATTGGACCGGGGTTTGATGTGGAGGATTTGCAGTGTTTGAAGGATGATGGATATACTGCTGGAGCTATTTTTACGTCGGGGCTTCTTAAGAGTTTTTATCGTTGTAATCTTGGATCTGAGCCGCGATGCACTTGATCGTTCGTGTTGACTGGGGAGTATTTGATTGATCTTGATGACGGAAATTGGAGGGAACAGGATAACCTCACTAACTCAGTACAACTACAAACTTGAATGAAAAGTAACAGTATCTAAGGGTTCTACAATTGATTAATTGTTATTAACAAAGCCTTAAAAATGCTGTGACAATTGCTACACCGCTGACCTCTGTTAAGGCATGTCAGGAACGCAATGTTGTCTCCCCAGGTTTGACTCACCTACCCTAGCGCCCGTCTTTTAGTTCCGACTCGCTTCGGAGAAAGAGGCTTGTCCCCACAAATCCTTTGACATTTTCTCCACTATTGAAGGGCGCGGTTTAGACATTGTTGAGCACGAAGGAATGGATAGGGCGCGATGAGTCAAGCGAGAGTCAATGACTTTCAAGTATAATTATCCTCATTCATTGATGTAACACTCTTGGTTGTCTCCCTATTCAACGTCAATTGACGGATCATCATGACGACTCAGACGGAAACCCTCGTACTGGCACCAATTCCACACCCAGGCCTCGAGTCTGGCAGTGACACTCAATTACCCAGCACCGATAGTGTCTCTGGATGTTCCGAGATCGAACAAGTCCGCCCAGCCTCCCGCTTCCGAAAAGCGGCCGTGACCTTTCAACTTTCTGGTGTCAACTTTGCTTCCAGCGCTGCGAATGGCCTCATCGTCGTTGGTCTCCCTCGAATGACACAAGATCTTGATTTGCCTCAGTCGCTTGCTTTTTGGCCATCTTCTGTTCCTGGATTGGCGACTGCGTCTACGCTGCTTATTGCTGGCGCCGTTGCTGATGTTTTGGGTCCGCGGTCTGTTGACTTGCTTGGATGCATTGCCAACGGCGCCCTGATGCTTGCATGTGCATTCATCAAAAAGGGTGAAGAATTGGTTGTTTTGAGGGCACTCCAAGGTGTCGCTCTTGCTCTGCACTTGTCTAGCTCTGTCTCCCTCGTCACTAAGATCCTACCTCGCGGTCGGGGACGCAATTTTGCGTTTGCTTGTCTCGGATTGAGTCAACCTCTCGGTTTCTCTTTCGGTCTTGTCATTGGTGGTATTCTGGTTGATACCATTGGATGGCGATCGGGATGGTATCTCTACGGAGGTATCACCTTGGTGTTGTCAGCCGTTGGTTTCTGGTCTTTGCCCAAGTCTGCTCCACTTGGGACTCTTCAGGATATCGTGCATAGCCTGAAGACGAAAGTTGACTGGGTTGGTGCTTTACTCGCCTCAGCCTTTATGGCCCTGATTTCGTATTTCCTCGCGTAAGTTGACGCTCCTCAAGTCCAGACAATAGCTAATTAGCTTTGCAGCATCATCAGCACAGACGTCTATCGCATCAAGGAGCCTGCTAGTATTGTTATCCTCTGCCTTGGTGTCTTGGCTCTACCTCTATTCATCGGCTGGATGCATCGTCAGAACAAGTTAGGTCAACCGGCTCTTATCCCCAACTCGTTCTGGGAAAACTCTGCATTTGCCAGTATCTGCGTGACCATCGCCCTGTCCTTTGGAGTATTGACCTCGCTCGAACTCTTTGCTAGTCTTTTGTAAGTTGGCGATCGCTCCGATCATACACATGGTTGACTAACCAAAATCGTAGCTTCCAAGAAATCCAGCATCTCTCCGCCCTTCAAGCCGCCATCCGCATTTTGCCCAGCATCGTCGTCGGAGTCACTCTCAACTTTTCCACCGGCCTCTTTGTGCACAAGGTCCCGGCACTCTGGCTCGTCGTCATCACTTGCATCCTTTCTGCAGGCTCCCCCTTGCTCATGGCAACCATTCAACCAAGCTGGTCATACTGGACAAGTGCATTCTTCGCCCAACTCTTGATGCCCTTTTCCGCCGACGTCCTCTTTACCGTCGGACTGATTATCGTCACGGAAATGTTCCCTGATGACAAGCAATCCATCGCCGGTGCTGTCTTTAACACTGCCTCGCAATTTGGAAACGCTTTTGGATTGGCCGTTATGCAAGTCGTCTCCACGCTAGTAGCCAAGGATCATGATGGAATGAAGCCTTCTGAAGCTCTCATGGAGGGATATAGGGCGAGCTTCTGGACCATGTTTGCCTTTATGATGGCATGCGTTGTCATTGCAGGGGCGGGACTGCGTAAGACGGGCAAGATTGGATTGAAGCAGGATTAAAAGGTGGTGTGCATTTTGGAGTAAAAAGCTGGAGCCAGTAGACATAAGTTGGTAGACGGCATACAAAAAAGGAGATTAGGACTAGACGGCAAAAAGGGGGATAGAGGAAGATCGTATACAAAAGTCAATGCTTCAAAGATCCTTGCGCAGACTCCCACCCTCCAACATCTTCATGAACCTCTTCCTCTCCTCCTCATTAGGCTCATGCCACCACTCATCAGCATTAATCTTCTCAAGCCCCTTCTCCTCCCACTCCTTGACGCGTTGTGAGGTCATAACTAGACGCGATGGGTTACCAAGCATGACGACATGACAACTAGCGTCGAGACTATCTTGACGTCATTTGTTTCATATTAACTGTCCATGTGGAATATCGACGGCAATTCATCTCTAACATACCTACGCAAGCGGTTCTATCTCAATGGTGTATTGTATCTAACAACTTGCCTGCCGCCATATTTTGTCGGCTAAATGGATTAAAGAATTGACGTGCAATTTGCAGGCTGAAAATGACCCATCGGTTCGCGCTTGGAGACATCGGAAAAGTGCCTAGCGGAAAAGCAGTAGCCGAGGTCATCTGGGTAGCACTTTTCCGATATCACAACACCATGACAAGGCTGTCGGAAATACAGCATTGATGTGAGATTCGTCTTTGGTGATGTAGGTAGTGCTTAAATCCGAGGAGATTGATCAAGTAACTTATCTCCAGAATCAAAGCCAATCTTGGCATGTAGTCAACAAGTCGACAGGACGGATTTTTTTATAGGAAGGCATTGATGAGCTGGAGAGTTTCAGGTATCCAATTGTTCACCCATCCCCAAGTTCCACGCTCCCATGTGGCCATCCAAGAAAGCCTCGATACCGCCAACACCTCCCGTGACCTACAACAAAATCCGTTAGTAACTTAATGAATCTATAGATGAAGGGGATGGTCCTTACCAGCGATTCAAACTGCCCCCATCCTGTCATCTGCACAATAGAACTCCCCGGGCTATGTTCCGAAAACCCAATACCATCCTGTCCAGCCAAACCAAGCTGACCAGTGATGTCCTCAGACGCGGGAGCAAAACCGATCCTGTGAGGTCCAAGATCAAGTATATCTTGGTTCGTATATGATCCTAGCAGTCCCTCTTCTCCATTGCGCATGCTTGCGGAACCACTCCCGGCTCCCTGGCCGTTAGTTGAACCCAGGTCAAGCAAATTGGTGTTATGTCTCAGAAGCTCGACTCGAAGTTCCTGAAGAACGACACCGTATCGTTGACCTAGGGATCCAGGCATGGCGATTGACGTTATCTGCGCTTGGCACTTGGTTGCGGCGTGGAATGCTGGGAGGTACGTTTCTGGTGGTGCGTGTCGCTGTTGGATAGCGTAGACATAAAGCATCACGACGGCGGAAAAGGCGAAGTAGTGCGAGAACTTGAAACAGGTCAGCACCGGGAAGTTGGATCGGATTTAGCATCAACGTACCCAGAATGTGTTATACAACAGTCCATTTGAATGAAGGTCATCGATTTTGGCCACAATATTCATGGCAGCCTCCAAACAGCGCTGAACATGCTCATGGGTAAGCTCAGAGTTCTGACGACTCCTAGAATTCCTCGTCGAGCCCAGGTTGGCGAGGCTGGCGAAATTGTTTAGCAAAAATGGACGGTGGACCAAGATCTGCGCATGCCAGCACGCCAAGTTCAAAACGTTGCGTTGCCGAAGAAAGATGGGCTGAAACAGAGATGGATCTATGCCATCCGTATCCACGAGGTAAGAGATTCCACTGTGCCAGTTGTCAATCTCTTTTGCGTACTTGGCCGCGAGCTTGTATTGGCTCTCGGTTGATGGCTGGCGGATGCCGTAAAGATCTCTCAAGATCTTGGCAACGATCCGAGAAAGTCTGGTGTTGTCAGTGGGATGGTCTCTTCAAAATCATCGGTTTCTTACTTGATATGCGCGATGGAACCCGACATGATTGATTGAGTCGTCCCCAATGGCGAAGGTGCGGGTTGGCCATGAGCAAGTCGATTGTCATCCACGCAAAGCGGCAGTTCCTGATCAATATCATCATCATGAAACGTCCGAGGCCGTCCAAGTGCTGCACTGAGATAAGTGTCCAAGTTGTATGCACACCAGAATGTTCGTTTACGGCACTCCAAGTCGACATAGTCCGGGTGACTACTCGCATCGACACGGGACTTTCTGTGGATACCCAAAGCAAGCATGAGATGGGCAGTAGTACCAAAGAGACTCCAGCAGTGATTCAAACGCGAGTGCGATAAGAGGTAAAGACATTGTGCCAGACGTGCTTGGATACTAGTGAGCCGTATCGCACCCTTCTCGGCCGAGAGTTGGTCCTCGGCAGCGGAAAAGAAGCGGGCACTATAAATGGTCAGCCACGATGATAGAGTTTCACTCGCACTGGTCTTACCTTGAAGACGGATCGACTGTCCCAGCTTTGGACTTGGGATAATTCTCGGCATGTGCAAATACCATGAACAACAAAGCAGTTCTGCTTCTCGCGTCTGTCTGGTTGCGCATGCTCCCGTGGGTCTCGTAGAGTTCTTGCAGCCATGATTCAATCGTGGGACGGTGCAAGAATCGATGAGTAGCAGACGAAAACTCGAAATATCGGCAGAGAAGAGCGTCTGCTTCAGATCTTGGGGGCAGGATCAGGAAGCGGGTGTCAAATTCTGGAAGGGGAAGATCACCAAAGGTGAAGATGGAGCCGTCGGATGAGGATGCTGAGCGGTGCTGCTGAAGCTTTCTTTGAACTCTGAGTAGAAAGGATGCTCCAGAAGCAGGCCCAACCTATAAATGTTAGCAACTGTGCATCAGGGCAGCATGAAACATACGTAGTGGCCCTGCCGATCAATAGGCGCCGGCTCTGGAGAGTTACGAGATGACTGCGTCGACGTTCCACGCTCCGGCTTAGGCGGCTCAAACGTCCTAGCCTCTATAGAAACAGGACTCGGAATATGTTCCTCCATCTGAGGCGTCTCATTGGGCGGATCCGACCCTCTCAGCTGCTCCTCTGTGGCTCGAGGTGCATCACCCACGTGCTCCCCATACGCATCTGTATCCATCTCGATAGACGGAAGACGACCACGACGGTAAGAAGCCGTGTACTTACAATCAAGACGAAGACGAAAACAAAGAGCACATGGATACTTTCCCGAACACCGAGTCTTGCGTCTATGAGCGGTCAGCCAGTTATCCATCAAGCGACGGCACGTAACGACGACGGGGTCTTGACTGGAGATCGGATCTGGCCGATATAAGTCGATCTCGGCTATCAAAGACCCATAGCCAAGTATAAACAGACCCATTCTCAACCTTTAATGGAAATGGTAAAGGGGAATTGCTCACGCCTTGCACCGATCACAAGCCCTGCTGGCTCTGCTCCTCACATGTGGATGTTTACGTCTCTTGTTAGGAGATTGACCTCTTCCATGAGCATCTCCGTCATCTTGCTGGCTGCTCAAGCCAGTCATGCTTGAGCTGCTGCGTCTGGGGGCGGAATCCATTGTCGAACAAAAAGACGTGCTGAAGGGGGCGGCTGCGGCGGGCTTGGATTCTCGCGCGTCACAACGGAAAAGGGACCATCGGAAAATAGGACACACACACAACACATGGGGCGGAGTTCTTATCTTTGTATCCGGGGGCGGGGAAATGGAG